>CM040124.1:19870311-20099654 GCA_022559845.1 Amorphophallus konjac
GAGAATAAGATAGCCGACGCCTTGAGTCGAAGGGTCTCCCTTCTTTTCACTGTTCGAGTAGAGGTCACCGGATTTGACCGCATGAACGAACTCTATAGAGAGTGTCCCGACTTTGGCCCTGCCTACTCTGCCTTGTCTGCTGGACTCTCGACAGCCTTTGCTGACTATCTGCTCCAGGATGGTTTTCTATTTCGAGGGTGGCAACTCTGTGTCTCGAGGACTTCTGTTCGGGACTTTCTGATATGGGAAATGCATGCTGGAGGTCTTGCTAGTCACTTTGGACGAAACAAGACCATCCGTTCAGTAGAGGAGCACTTTTATTGGCCTGGCCTGAAGAAAGATGTGGCCAAAATTATAACCCAGTGTGGGACATGCACAATGGCCAAACAGGTCAAACAAAACACTGGTCTCTACACTCCTTTCTCCATTCCTGATAGACCATGGGTTGATGTGAGCATGGATTTTATCCTTGGGTTACCACGCACTGCTCACAAACACGACTCCATCTTCGTGGTCGTTGATAGGGTCTCTAAGATGGCCCATTTCATTGCATGTTCCAAAACATCGGATGCATCTAGAGTAGCTCACCTATTCTTTGATGAAGTCGTACGTCTGCATGGTATCCCCCAAACCATAGTGTCTGGCCGAGATGTCCGGTTCACTTGTTACTTTTGGAAGACACTTTGGCACCTAGTTGGCACCAAACTAAAATTTTCCACTGCCTATCACTCCCAAACTGATGGGCAAACCGAGGTCGTCAATAGGAGTTTAGGAAATCTGTTGAGGTGTCTTGTAGGGGATCACCCCGGCACTTGGGATCTTCTTCTACCCAGACCCGAATTTGCATACAATAGCTCTGTCAATAGGTCCATAGGTATGAGTCCATTTGAGGTCGTGCATGGATACAAACTTAGGAAACCTGTGGATCTCATTTCCCTTCCCCTCGAGTCTAGAACATCCAAGTCAGCTGAGGAATTTGCACAGCATGTCAAAATTCTGCATGAGTCAATTCGCAAGCAAATAAACCTCAGTAATGAGAATTACAAATTCTTGGCTGATTCGCATAGGCGTCACCATGAATTTCAAGAATGTGACATGGTTATGGTACGGGTTCGACCCAAACAACTCCCCTCGGGAGCCGTTAAAAAGTTACAAGCCCGTAGTGATGATCCCTTCCCAATTCTGCGGAAGATTGGCTCTAATGCTTATGTTGTGGACTTACCTCCCAAATATGAGATTAGCTTGACCTTTAATGTGGCAGACCTAGTGACCTACAAGGAACCCACAGCGATTCCTAGTGACCCTTTCGAGCCTTCTCCTCCCATTGTGAGTGAGCCCACCCCTGTGTGTCCACAACCTTGAGAGCATCGCGCGAGCAAATTGAGAGGATACTGGATGAGCAGGTGACAACTACACGGAGCCGGGTGTACCAGCGCTACCTTGTCCACTGGCGGGAGTGTCCACCTTCTGATGATTCCTGGATCAGTCGGGAAGATCTCCAGTGCTTCGATCAAGATCTACTGGAGCACTACCACAGCAGTGTCCCTCCTTACTCAACGGAGTCGAGTTCCAGCCACCCCGGGAGGGTTGGTGGGGACACCGGGCCCACTACTCAAAGCCGACGCCGCACCGCCCTGACTGCACCAAGCTTGTGGCTCGGAGACTCTATTGAAGACTCGACGTCCTGAGTACGTATCTGTACGTATGTGTGTATATATTGTATATATTTTACTATGGTGGTATTTGTATTTTTAACCACCAAAGTATTAGGGTCCAAGTCAAACATTAGTTGGTGGGTTTTGTTTTATTAGGCTAGGACATATATGCAAATAGGTAAAGTTTAAAAGGTATAAGTGTTATGGCCTTCCCTATATAAAGGGGGCCAAGGGTGTAAGGTTTCATATGTTATATGAATGAATCGAAGTTAATATCACGTAAGTGCCTTTGCCTTGTGTGCTTCCCTTCCCTCTTAGCTTCTTGTCAGTTTTGAGAGATTGCCTGGTGTGAGACCGTCCGGTGTGAGGCCGAGCTGTGCGAGATAGCAACTATCACGTCCTGTTCGCGTCCCGGAGCTGCCGTCGATCCGTCCTCCGACGTCGACCGCGTCACCCCCTTATATGGCTTCCTCAGAGCCCTTCGTGTACTTCCTATACGGCTTGCTTGACTTCCGTGGGGAACAAGCACTTCAGCAGTGGGGCTGAGAGCGAGCACCTGAATAGGCGACCGTCAATGATCGTGAAGTGTGCTGCTCGCGCTCGTGTACAGCGGGCTTTAGCACGATTATTGGGGAGTTGCTGCCGCAGGAGGAAACCTAGGATTGGGTTCATCCAAGAAGGCCCATGATCTATGGCATTCACCTAGGGTGTCGACTCTTCTATGTTCGGCACCGACAGTTCTTCTATCAAGATGACACTTGAATTGGAGGCGGTGGTTGACGACGCTCGACGGGATAGGGCGTCTGCTCGGACGTTCTCTTCCCTCGGGATGTGCACTATCTCGAAGTGAGAGAACTTAAGGGTCGCCACTTTGGCCTTCTTGAGGTATTTAATCATAGCCGGCTCTAGGGCTTCGAATTCCCCTTTGACTTGATTGGCGACGAGCATGGAATCACTGTAGACTCGCAAGTTGGTCGCCCCTAAGTGCTTTGCCATCCGTAGGCCCGAAAGCAACGCTTCATACTCGGCCACATTATTCGTGGTTGGGATGTTGAAGCGGAGGGCGTGTTGTAGCTCTACTCCCTCTGGTGATAGCAGGACTAGTCCTGCCTCTCTGCCAATGGCGCAGGATGAGCCATCGACGTACAGGTCCCATATGGGTCTTAGAAGTTGCTCGGGGGAGTCCTCCTCAGGCAATATGCATTTGGTGACAAAAGTGGTCGAGGGCTTGAGCTTTAATGGCAACCCTCGGGCGGAAGCTAATGTCAAACTCGCCCAGCTCGATGGCCCACGTGATAAGTCTCCCCGGGGTGTCTAGATTCTGGAGAATCTGACGCAAGCGCTGATCGGTGAGAACAACGATCGAGCGCGCCAAGAAATATAGTCGCAACTTGCGTGCGACCGTGACCAGGGCTAGAGTGAACTTCTCGATCCTCGAGTAGCAAAACTCTGGTCCTTCTAGTGCTCGGCTCACATAGTAGACTGGCTTCATAATATTTCCCTCTTCTCGAGTGAGCACAACACTAGAGCGCTTGGGGTCACCGACAGATATAGGAGCAACTGCTCCCCTTTCTACGGCTTGGAGAGCACAGGAGGAGATGCTAAGTACCGTTTCAGCTCTTCAAATGCCTGCTCGCATTCTTGGTCCCATTCGATTCGCCATTTCTTCTCCGGCGCTCTAATTGCTTGCTTGATGAGTCGGAAGAAGGGTAGACATCTTTCTGCAGCTCGGGACAGGAAGTAAGTCAGGGTAGCAATGAGGCCCGCGAGACACTGCACGTCCCTTACTCGCACCAGTCACTTCATCTCCAGCACTGCTCGGATTTGGTCAGGATTTGCTTCGATTCCTCTGTGGGTTACGAGGAATCCGAGGAATTTACCCGACTTAACGCCGAACGCGCACTTGCTCGGGTTGAGCTTCATGTTGTATTTCCATAGTGTTGTGAATGTTTCTGCTAGGTCGGTGAGGTGCTCGGTCGCTTAGAGGCTTTTGACGAGCATGTCGTCAATATAAACTCCCATGTTGCGACTGATATGTGTGTCGAACATATGGTTGACCAGGCGTTGATACATAGCTCCCGCGTTTTTCAACCCGAAGGGCATGCGATTGTAGTAATACAAGCCATGGTCGGTGGTGAATGCCGTTTTGTCTTGGTCGGGCTCGTGCATGCTAATCTGATGGTATCCAGAGTAAGCATCTAGGAAGCTTAGCATTTCGTGTCCGGCCATGGCGTCGACCAGTTGGTCGATTCATGACATGGGGAAGTTGTCTTTGGGCGTAGCTCTGTTAAGGTCAGTGTAGTCTACGCAAATTCGCCACTTCTCGTTACTCTTGGGAACAAGGACCACATTAGCTACCCAGTCGGGGTATTGGGTAAGCCTCAATAGTCCCAAGCATAACTTCTCGCTTACTTGTTCCCTGATAATGGCTTGTCGCTCAGGGCTGCAACGCCTCCTGTGTTGCTGAACCGGGCGACAGCTCGGGTCCAGCTTTAGCTGGTGGGTTATGACCTCTCACGGGATTCTGGGGAGCTCATCCTCGGACCAAGCAAATATGACTTGGTTTGCTTCCATGAAACGTGTGTAAGCTTCCTTCTTCTTCTCGAATAGTGTAGCGCTAATCCGAAGCATTCTGCTCGGGTCCTCCCCCATCTGGATGAAATATAGATCTTCCGCTGGGGTGCTCGTGCGCGGACCCGGGCCCTTTGTCCTTGTCTTCTTCTCAGGTGGAGTCTCCTCAGTTTTCCAGTCGCGCGTGGAGATCAAATAGCACCTCCTGGACTCCCTCTAGTCTCCTCGGACTTCGCCCACCCCGCGAGGAGTGGGAAACTTCAGCCTTTGATGGTAGGAGGAGGGGACGCCGCGGAGGGTGCCGAGGATACCTCGCCCTATGATGGCATTGTACCTGATCATCCTGCGGACTATAGTGAAGTCCGCTAGGAAAGTCACGTCTCTGGGCGAGGTTCCGAACGTGATTGGCAACGAGATACGTCCTTCTGGGAGGACGGTCGTGCCAGAAAAACCATACAAGGGTGTGTGTAGTGGTACTATTCGTGATAAATCAACACCCATAAGTACCAGGCAATCGTAAGAAATAACGTCGGGGCCGCTACTATTATCCACTAAAATCCGTCGTACGATACATTGGTTGATGGTGGTCGAAACCGCCAAAGCGTCAGAATGCGGAGTGGTTACACCTTCCAGGTCTTCATCTGAGAAGACGATTGGATCCTTGAGGTGCTCCTGAGTGGGAGCTTCCTAACGGCTAATGTCGCCTTGCTCCACAGTGTTGATTGCTAACACGTACCACTGGCGTCTTCTAGAGCTATCCCTGCCCCAAGTCGGCCCACCGGAGATCATCATGATTTCCTTCCCATTGGGTCGGTTGTCGATGGGCGGAGGAATCCGCTCTCGCTGTCATTTTTTTGCGGCCTTGGCTATGAAGTTGTCGAGGAGTCCTCGCCGGATGAGATCCTCGATGGCATCCTTGAGCTGGATGCAGTCGGTCGTGTTGTGCCTATGGTCGCGGTGGAAGCGGCAATACCGTCTCTTGCTCCAGGTCCTTGAGTCCGATTTCATCTTAGGAGGCCACAGGAGGAAGGGTTCCTCACGGATCTCCATGAAGATTTGGTCGGGCAGAGCTGTTAGGGGCGTGTAGTGCCGGTAATGACCTCTCGCCTTGTTCTCTGGGTGATCGCTGTGTTCTTGGTCTCGTCGCTCCCGCTTGCCCAGTCCTTCCCAAGGCGAGTCGGCGGATCTCTTGCGGTCGGGTCGATCCGACCCGTCCGTGCGGCCGAGGGTCGTAGAGTTCTCTTCACACCTCGCATGCTTCTGTGCCAAAGCGAGGAGGTCCGTCAGGGTTGCCGAGGCTTCGACTCCAAGCAATCGTCAGAGGATGGAGTCTCGGGTTCCCTGGGTCAGTGCGGTGGTAGCGATGCTAATGTCGAGGTGAGGTATCCAGAGCACCTCTGCCCGTAAGCGGGAGTCGTAGTCCCAGAGAGTCTCCTATCATCCCTTCTTGATAGCGAGTAGGCGTACCGCGGACTTGACTTCCTTTTGATCGCCAATGAAATTCTCCTTAAACAGCTTCTTCAGCTGTGCGAAGGAGGTGATAGTCCCGACCGACAGGGAGTCAAACCACGCCCGGACGTTCTCCGGGAGAGTTGTGACGAACGTCAGACATTTTATAGCGTTCGAGGCCCGGTGAAATACCAGGTTGGACTAGGGCTGTCAATGGGCCGGGCTGGCCCGACAGGCCCGCGGGCCTTGCCCGATTTCGGGACGGGTTGCAAGGCCTTTTCTGGCTCGTGGGCTCTTAGTCGGGCCTAAAAACTCGGCCCGACTAGGCCCACGGGCCGAGTTCGGGCTTTAAGTTCGGCCCGCGGGCCGGCCCGGCCCGTTCTCTTTTTTTTTTTCCTTCCTTTAAATTTTAAAAACTACTTAGTTAAAATTATATCATTTTACTTAATTATAAAATTTAAAACTCTATTTTTATACAAGCTATGTAATTAATATCAAAATTTTAGTTAATTTAGTGAGATTATAAGTTTTATATTATTAAATGTATTAATTTTTATTGTTTTTTATTTTTTATTTAAGTTGTCGGGCCGCGCCGAGCCTTAGTCGGGCTTTACAATTTTTTAATAGTATCGGGCCCGGCCCGGCCTGACATAACTCGGGCCCGGCCCGGGCTCGAGCTTTAATATTGATAAGTTGGGCCCGGGCCGGGCCGACCTAAGCCCGACCTGGGCCCGGCCCATTGACAACCCTAGGTTGGACTCAAAACTATGCATATGGTCAGCCGAGTCGATGGTGTTGTCGTTGGGGGCGAGAGACGGCAGCTAAAATTTTGGTGGGATGGGGGCTTCCATGATCTCCGTGGAAAAGGGGGCGTGGAAGTCCAGGTCATCATCGATAAGGCCGCAGGTCTTGGCGGCGAGCAAGACGGCGTCCAAGTATCGGAACTTCTCCTCGATCTCATCAATACGTTGCAGCCGCTAGGCCATCTCTGGATTAGAGTGCAGCGGGCTGCATACCTTGGGTGCAGGCGAGCTGCGCGGATGACGGGCTTGCGCAGCGGAGGCGTGGGAAGCTTCCCGCATCCGGCGGGAATCTGCTACCGTCGGATCCCCCCCCCCCCCCGTTCTGAGGTTGTTCTAATGGGACGTGGACCGGTCCCGCATGCCTGTTTAGGAGGTCCTGACACAGGTTCGTCAGGGCTTGGAGCTGTTGACGCATTTCGGCGATCTCATCGGTGGTGACTTCCGGACTGTGGAGGATGAAGCTTCCTGCGATTCCCGACGGGAACTGGGCCCTGGTGAGAACCTTGGCCCCAATTTCTGGTGTTGCGGAAGCTCCCACGAGATGCCATTGACTTTTTGATAGGATTCCCACAGACGGTGCCAAAAAGTGTAGAGGTGAAAAACTGATTCTCAGGCCTCAGATCACACTTTTAAATTTGTTTATCGGGGAAGTTCGTCCGACACCCGTGGAAGCCTGCAAACACCAAAGAGAAAGGACGTCGGAAGGAGCCCTGGGCGTTACCCCAAGGGACAACCTTCCGATGCTTAAGTCAGCACTTTGAGGTGATGAAGAATAAAGGAGGGAAAGCGAAAGAGAGAGATGGAAATCATTGGTGTGGGCCTGGAGGCATGGTCCATCTTCCAGAGGAGTACACGTCGTATCCAGTGGACACCCGGGGAGTGCTCGTTGGGCGGTAAGGATGCTCGGAAGATCTCCGGCGCTCTCCTTCATAGTATCCGCTCCCAAGAGGTAGATAGTCTGACGTGGGATGACCGACAGGGATGCCCTGGGACCTACGAGGCAGCAAGCACAACCCGAACCACGGACCAGAGCAACAGCGGACTGACCACACGCGTCGCTCAAATTCTGGGGTGACCCGACAACAGTGGGGATGGACGGCGATCCACGGGCAGCCTACACAGTCAGAGCCGTGAAGAGTGATATGGGGAGGAAAGACCTAAGGTCTGAAGGTCGCTCGGCTCAGCCGAGGAAAAGCCGGTGCCCGAGGGTGGGAATGTCGTCACTCTCTCACACGGCAGCAGTCAACACTCAATGTTCGGGAAATTTGGATCGAGCTCTCCTCACCTTCGGCGCAAGCGTGAATAGATACTAGGAAAGCAATGCCCAAGGAGCGAAGGTCAGATCTATACCTTGCCGAGTCTGAAAATGTAACGACCCGAGATCCGAATACCGGGAAGGCTCGATATCCTGAATCCTAAATCGCCACCCACGAACCCGAAGACTCGGAAGGGTTAAAGGAATGGTGTGGAGATATACAAGGATCTGAAATAATTACAGAGCTACGCAGTTTAAATGAATTAAGCAGGAAGCAATAAATGACATTAATTAAATTACATGGTCCACAATATAACAGTAGTCTAAAATATAACAGTAGTCTACAACTAGTACAGTCCAAAGATAAAAAGTACAACTACGCGGGACATATCCCGGAACTGGCAATTGGCAACTAACCCTGGGCACCTGAACCACGTTGAGCCTCGGAAGCGCTCCCTTGAAGCCTCGTCTCACCTGAAACGCGGAAAAACACGCAGGGAATGAGCCTCAGAATAAAAGGCTCAGTAGGGATCCTCCGGTCCCTACCTCGCAAACAGAGAAACCGCGCGGAAAGTAACTACAAGCTACCTCTGGCAAGACGTAGAACGGAGAGTTGTAAAAATAAATAAACGGGAAAGCTCTACTACACCTAGTACCGAACGTACGGCACGAAAATTGAGACAACCCGACAAAACCCAAGAGTCGCTACCAGACAAAGACAGGAGTACCAACCCACTAGAAGCAAGGCCGGATGTATCCACTGACGGCATAGACCGCGCCTCAGGTGTCCCCCTCGACCCCTGTTGGAACGAGGACACCGTACTAGTAACCACAAAACAAGTGACTAGCTGGGGTCACGCTCATTAGCGCAGGTCCAACCGCCCCCAACCACGTGTGCACACACAGACCATGCGTCCCAGGTCTGGCCCGCTGACTGATTTTTTCCTCAGCCAGATGTGAGCGACGTCACGCGGAATGCCGGACGAGGCGAAGCGGAGCGCGCGGGCTCGTTTTGCTGCAACACAAAAAGAAGAGAGAAGATGAGAGAGACCACCACGAGAGATTGCATCGGCGGGGCGTGCGGGACAGATGCAATGTAATAAGATATGGGGATTAAACGGCCATAGCGGGAAATGACTCTCCGCGACCTCGGGGGATGGGAATAATGTAGAATTTAAATGATAGTGATTTAAATGGCCATTGCGAGAAGTGACTCACCGCGGCCTCGAGAATATGAGCAGATATGAGAGCAATACAAGATATAAGTAGCAGAAATTTAAACGGCCATTGCGGGAAGTGACTCGCCGCGGCCTCAAGAATATGAGCTGATACAACCACAGCACAGAATATCAATGACAAAAATTCAAATGGTCATTGTGGGAAATGACTCGCCGCGGCCTCGAGAATATAACAGATATAAGGAACAGAATATAAGAGATAGAAATTTAAACGGCCATTGCGGGAAATGACTCGCCGCGGCCTCGAGAATATAACAGATATAAGAAACAGACATAAGAACAATGCAAAATATAGGTGACAGAAATTTAAACGGCCATTGCGGAAAATGACTCTCCGCGGCCTCGAAAATATGATGTGATCGCCAGGGGCCGGAGACCCCAAAATAAAGAAAGTGATCGCGCCTACCTCAAAAGCGGGAGATGGCGGGTTGCTTCTTTCTCTCCCTTCGGCCGGCTGATGGAGGGGGCTTTCCTTGGTTACCCTTGCAAAAGAAGAAACAGACAAATAACATGTGGATCATAAAAGATGGCAGTGTAGTATTAGTCCTTTGATAAAGAATAATGAAATCGTGGCAAGACACACACCTGGTTGGTGTTATTTTTAAACCCCTCTCGGACACGAGTAGGAGGAAAATACGATGATGAATGGAATTATGCAAACGTATATAAAAGAAGACTCCCTTATGAAGGGAGACGGAGAATGCGAGATGATGAATGTAAAAGAACTACGGAGAAAAGGGGAGAGAAGTGGCTTATTGAATGTGCCGGTGGCGGGATCCGGCGGAGCTTCGAAAGCGTGGGGACGACGTGGAAGCACGGTGGATGAAGGCGGCCTTCCTCTCACGAGCGCGGGCACCCGAGAAGCCGGCAGAACCTCCCCCTACAAAAGACCCACGGGTTAGAAATGGGATCCGGTAGAGTCTCTCCTTCCTCTGTCGGATCTGAAGCCCCTTCCCTTCGAGGGAGGGGGTCCTCTATTTATAGAGGGGAGGTAGCTTGAGGCGTCCAGGGAACTGGACGCCTCAATATGGGGGCATCCAGGACCCTGGCCGCCTCCAACAAATAAATAAATATTTTTTATTTTTTTATTTTTAACAATTTTTTGAAGGAATCCAGGAGAGTGGACGCCTCAATATTGAGGCATCCTGGACCCTGGACGCGCCCAAATCCGCCCACCGGAATCCCATCGAAACCCGTAGACAGTGGGTAAAGCGCGTGATTTTGGTGGGTACCCGTGACTCACGAGTGGCCGCGTCTAGCTGGCAAGACGTCCTTATATTTTTAGATTTTTCCAAAACGTCAAATCGAGGGGCATGCCGAGATTGTCCGGATGCAAAGTATGGGGGCGTCCAGGTCCTTGGACACCTTCAAAAATATTATTTTTTTTATTTTATATTTTTTTTGATTTTTCACTGATGGAGGCGTCCAGGGACCTATACGCCTCCAAGAAAACTTGCCGGACCCCCCCCCCCCCCGAAACGCCGTCGACAGCTGACCGTCAGACATGTTCCTGATTTCGGAATCTTCCGGTACGTCCGATTGGTGGCGATGCCGTCCGTATGTTGCATGATTTCCGCAATGAGGCGGTTTTCGAATGCCGAAGGAGCGTTATGTTACCCACTCAAAAGGCGAAAGAAGACCCAAGAATGGGAAGCACTCAAGCGATTCAAAATACGAAAGCCACTGCGGGGCGTCATATAGTAATATGAGATTTTCTCATGGTGATGTCAGAATAGCGTGTCTACAGCTGCCGCGCCTTGGCGTCTACTTTGCAAGGGAGTGACATGTAATGGAATGATATCGAAGTGAAGTGAAATGGAGTGGGAATGGACTGAAAAGTTGATGCCAAGGTGCGATGAGACACACTTTTGACATTACTGTTTGGAATCTTTCTCGGAGTTTCAGTAAGGCGACCTTGAAGAAGGTCTTCCAAATTTTATGATTGCTTGGACGGAGATCAAACAAGGGAGGGGGAGATGTGCGCTTAGGCACAAAATAAAAGGAGACCAACTTCTCAGTGTGAAAGTACCTGGGTCGTAAACCTGTAGGTTTCACCTTTGGGGAGCGGTTACCAGCCAATGTGAAAGTGATGCGGCCAAGGTGGGTCAAACAAGGTAAAAAGTAAAGGAATATCTGAGGGTCAGTCCAAACAAGGGTTTCTTTTGAAAGAACAGCGTAGGGCCGTCTCAAGCAAACTTCGTGTTTTATTCAGAGTGGAATATCTCATATTTGTAAGAATTGAAGCACAGTGATTGTCACAATTGAATCACTTTGAATGATCTTCCGCAATAAAATCAAAGTATTATATGAATGCATGCTGGGTTTAAAGAAAATTTAAAATAAACTAAAATAAAAAATAGCCAAGGATAATATTATCAATTCGTTAAGAATGGGTCAGGATACCGGTTCGGTGAGCCGACACTGAGCTGGGGCTCGTTTATCCGCGCATCAACTCACTGAACGGAACCATCGTCCCCACGCTACCACAAATTAACAGCCTATCCATACAACCCAAATTCTTCTGAAATCATCACCGTTTTTGTTGAAGGGGAACTCAAATCCCAGATTCGTTCGGATCGCAAGGTCTTTGACATGTTCTAATAGCGTAAATATCATATAATATGATACATGACATGGTGGGACCAATCACCGAACGGTGGTACACAAGGTGGGACAGTGGCGTCCGTTAGTAAAACCTGCACAGATTAATAACATCAGAAAGTAACAGGATCGCACCACAGTACAAGAGAGATCCAGACAAAATACTGACGACTGACAACTGATGTGACGCATTTCATCCTTTAGCGCCTCTCCTTTCCTATAAATGCTCCCTTTAGTCTAGTTTAGCCAAATGCACCAAGGAGTGGGCTTAGAAGCTTTAAGGGGAGGAGGAGAAGAAATCTAAGGGTGTCAGGATGGAAGGCGAGTCTTCCCACCCTATGAAGAGAAGCAGGCCTAGCAGCGAGATCAGGTGACTTTCCGACCTCGAAGGTCATCTGAGTGGGATGATCTAGTCGCATATGGTAAGTTGATTTATTTCAAATTCTCAGCGCGAATTCTCTTTTCACTTCTTTTCCTTCCTTGTTTTCTTTTTCTCTTCCAGCCATACCCTCTTTTCCCAGGCCCGAGGAAATTTTCCAAGCTGCCGTGGCTTTCGAAACTCACTCCAACATCTCCATCGGCATAAGGGCCATAATCACGAAGTGGCATCTGCAAGGGCTCCTGATCCACACCAAGCACTACAAGAAGATTCGCATGGACTGGGCGGTTTTGGGCGCATTGGTGGAGATCTGGCATCCCCAGACCCACACTTTCATCTTCCCCACCTTCGAGGCGACCATCCTTCTCGAGGAGGTGGAACTTCTGCTTGGGCTGAAGAAATTCAAGAGTGACGGGAGGATAAAGGTCATGCGGATGCTGACAAGGGTGACTTCCGAGAGTGTCCTTGGAAGCTTTATGCTGCCTGGTGCTGCGAGAAAGGTCCAGACTCAAAAGGGAATTGATCTGCAAAAGCTCGCGGAATGGGTCATAGATGCCCTGAGAGGGTCACCAGACGATGACCAGTTGGAAGGAATCATGAAAGGGTTTACCATCTGTTTGGCGGGCACTCTTCTATTCCCTTATACCGACAACATAGTGGAGGAGGACCAATTGAGTGCCATCTGTGAGATTTGGAGTGGAAATAGGGTGGGACCCGCCGTCCTTACCTACCTTTATAGTGGCCTTACTGTCTCTAGGATGAGTAAGCCTCCTTTCGGTTGCGCACTTCTTCTGAATTGCTGGATTGATTTGCACTTCAAATTTGACCACCGCGAGGGGATGCCAACTACTTTGAAGCTCTTCCAACAAAGCCCCCTTCATCACATAGCCGATGTGTTAGGCTTCGGTGATACCATAGCGAACCGTGTTCCGTGGTTGAGGAAACGTGAAGACTGGCGATCTCACTTCAGAACCATGACGCAAAACTTTTTCACTTGTGCACCGGCATGCCTACTCTCACGCGAACTCCTCGCGAGGTGTTCTCCCGGAGCTGAACTCCAACTGATCGGCGCGACGGAGTTTGTTCTTTATAACGCGCATCGGTGCTGCATCCAAATCGGCATTCCACGCCACTCGTTTCCATTGCTAACCGGCATCGTTCCTTTGAAGAAGAGAGAGTTGGGCACGGAAGCGGATGCGAATGAAGCGAAGGCCATTAAAGCACCCTAGAAGATAAGTGTTGCGGGAAATGTATTAGCGCATGTGGAGGAAGAATGCGAGCTGTGGAGGGCTTATGTAACCGAACTGGGGAAGTTAAGGCCTAAAGCGCCTAAGCCCCTAATGTAGCTCACTCTGCTTTCTAATGGAATAAAATCTAGAATTGGGAAATGTGCGAAGTTTGGGTTTTTAAACTTTTCCTCTTTTTATTATTTTTCAATTTTTATTATATTTTTTTTAAATCTTTTAATGCGTCCAAATAAGTGGACGCTTTATTATCAATATATTATTATTATTATTTTCCTTCTTTTTTTTAAACGCGCCCGATTAAGTGGACGTTTTTAATTAAAAATTTTTATTTTTATTTAATCCTTCTCCTTCGTCCTTTTTTGTATTTTTTATTTGTTTAATTAATTATTATTTTTTTGAACGCGTCCAACCTCTTTGACGCTTTTATTATATTTTTTTTAAAAAAAAATTTTTTATGGACGCGTCCAAAAATGGGGATTTCAAATATAAGAGAGGTCGCCCACGCGGCCTCTCACGCTCTTGCTCTCTTCCTCTCTCCTCTCTGGCTCATCTCACATTCTTTGACCTTCCTGTCCTTAATCTGAGCCTATGGAGCGCGGTGAAGCGAGTCAGGGAGGTGAGAAGCAGAAGCGGCTCGCCCGTCGTCCGCGGAGATCGCGGGATCAGGCAGAGGCGACCGTCGTGGAGGAGGAGGAGATTCCTTTGGCCTTGGAGGGGCCCGAGGATGCAGGAGAAGATGAGCACGACCCGGTAAGCCCCTTAGAATTCCACTTTGTTGCATTATTGTGTGATTTTAAGCGTAAAATGGGACGAGAGACAACGTTTAGGAGAGAGGCGGGTGTGAGAGGAGGAGGCGTCCAGGAAGTTGGACGCCTCCATCCTTTTTTTTAATATTTTGTTTTTTTTTTTGGGTTATTATGTAATCAATTAAAAGAAAATAGATAGAGGCGTCCAGGAATGTGGACGCCTCCATTAATTATATATTTATTTATTTTATTATTATTATTTATCATATATATAAAAATAAAATAAAAAAGGAAGAGGCGTCCAATTAATCAGACACGTTAAAAAAATTTACTTTATTATATTTTTGAAAAAAAAGGTGATAATATTATTAAAGGGTTTTTTTAGAAAATAAAAATTAAAGAATAAAGCGTCTAGGCACCTGGACGCCTTAAAAAAAATTGCAATTTTTTTTAAAAATAAATAAAATATTAAGTACAATGTTGTTTATTATTCATGACTCTGCTGTGTTCCTTCTTTTTTGTGTTTTGTGGTGTGCAGGGCATTATGAAGAGCCGGATCAGCTGGTCTCTGGTGGTAGCAGCGTACCGGGGGCTACCGGACTTCCAGAGGGCGCGGGTGGATGCCATGGGATTCGGGGCGTTCCTGAGGATTGAGCCCTTCCGGCTTGACCTTCCCCTTATCCAGGCGCTGAGGGAGCGGTGGCACACGCCGAGTCGAGCGTTCCTAATGCCCTAGGGGCATATGGTGCCGACACTGGAGGACGTAGCTCGGATCACCGGACTACGAGTGGACGGAGAGGCGGTCAGCAGGGTTACCTACCCCGACTACAGAGAGAGCGCCCTGGACCTGCTGTGGCTGGATACGAGCGCGACTGACAGAGACAGCATGGTGGTTGGCCGAGTGAATATCATGGAGGCGCTCGGATTCGAGGACCCGCGGCAGCGGGTTAGTGAGAGAGGAGCCGAGTTCCTAGCGCGTCTGGAGGGAGATGCTCGGGCGGCTTTTACTCAGGACCCGAGCGAGCGAGAGTTGGCGGACCTGGACCTCCGGAGGTTCCTCTTCTTCTTATTGGGCCGCCTTCTGCTGGGGACGAAGGGGGACGGCATCCATTGCCGCTTCCTCGGGATCCTAGCGGACCTGGACCGAGTGGGGGACTACGCGTGGGGAGCAGCCCTACTCGCCCACTTGATCGCCGATCTCTCTAAGATTACAAAGAGAGAGACGACAGTTAGTGGCTTCGCACCTTTTCTCCATGTAAACATTTATTTATGTATTTTACCGTAAATACAATTATGCCATTAATGATGTATGATGGATGCAGGTGTGGAGCTACTACTACTTCCCGATGGGAAGAGCCAGGCAGTGGAACAGGAGAGCCGTGCCCCTGGCGCGGCGGTGGAGGCCGGTCATGGTTGCGGCACCGCACGGCTACCAACTGGCGTCGTTTCGACGTGAGCTGACCGAGTACCCTGAGGCTATGGTATGATGCGTATGATTTTTTTATTTTATGCATGTGACTCAATCGAGTAAAATGGCAAAAAATATGATGCATGTATGGCAATGCAGGTGGTGTGGAGGCCCTACCTGGGCATGGCCGATGTTGGCCAGCCTTAGGTCATAGCGGGCCGTCCTCGTTTCGGGCGGGACGTGTGGGTCCATTGCCTGAACAAGATCGAGCCGCTGCGGCTTAGGCTGGTCATGAGGACATTGGGGTTAGCCCAGGAGTGGGTTGACATGGACGAGCCGAGCCATGTCGGGTGGAAGGCCCGAGGCAAGGCGAAGATCGTCGACTAGCGTATGCGCTTCCCTGCACAGTATCTAGACTGGCAGCAGGGTGGCGTCCCGGTGGTGTCCCACGTACAGGACAGGACCGACTACCTGCGACGGTACCGGGCCACGTACGCGGAGCGTCTACACCTCGGTGGGGCGGCAGGGGTAAGTGTGAGATGAAGATTTTTTTCTCAATATGCATATGCATGTGACACTAACATGTGTGCATAAATGCAGGATGCTCGTGATAACATTATTGCCGACCTGCGAGCCCAGTTGACGGACGCCAGACAGTAATTGGCGGCCATCCGACAGGAGTTGGAGATCCTGGTGAGTCTATGCAATGTATTATGCATTTTTTTTTACCTGGATTTTTCGATGCTTAGCCTCTGACTGTCGTTTGCTCTTGTGTTTCAGCGTGCTCATCAAGCAACGGCAGCGGGGATGGCTAGCGGAGTGGGTTTTAGTTCGTGGGGCCCTCCTCCGGAGGTCTCTTCCCTCCAGGAGCAGCTGGCGCATGCGGTGGCCCGGGCTGAGGAGGCCGAGCGCGACCGTGCGGCTCGAGTGAGTGCTTGCTTGACCCCGGCTCCCCTTCTAGTTGTTCTTCTTCCTTCACTGATCTTTTACGGGTCATGCGGGCTTTGGCAGGTGGCGGAGATCCGGGATGCCCTTGCTCGTGCAGTCCGTGCCGAGCAGGAGCACGACGCCTGGGCGGCAGAGCGTGACGCCTGGATAGCGGAGCTAGAGGAGGAGCGACGACGTGAGGCTGAGGAGCTTCCCCGCGATGTGCTGGAGCTACGGATTGCCCTCGAGCTGTCGAGAAGAGAGGCGATGAGAGAGAGGGAGAGTGAGAGGGAGAGGGAGGACAGAGAGAGAGAGAGGGAGGACTGGAGGGCGGAGCGACAGCGAGATTGGGACGAGAGGAGGGCTCTGGAGGCCCAGATGATGGAGCTCCGATTGAGCCTCGGCACAGCGGAGGGGAGGCCTCGGGAGAGTGAAGAGCGGTATCAGAGGGCGAAGGAGCGCGGGGCGTGACTTCATCAGTCTGGTTCCTTCTCCATGGGCAGCTTCCTGGTTTCTTCGGCCGAGGAACGTCATCGCGCCTTCGAGGCTGGCGTGGCACCACAGGGCGAGGCGAGCACCGCCTCTCAGGGTTCGCGGAGGCCCCCTAGGGATCCCCGTCGGAGGGGGGAGGAGAGAGATGATCAGGAGGGTGGTAGCGAGAGTTAGAGAGTTACTTGTACACCCCACCCTCTTCACTTTATGATGTACAACTGACTATTTGCTTATGTGAAATGAAATGGTTCCTTCTGTTGTGTGCACTTTTCCTTTCCCACGCTTCTTTTCTTGCACTTGTTCTTTCGAGGCATGCTTCACGAGACCTTACCCTTAAAAGTAAGGAATTACACCTTACACGGAGGGATCCTATTTTTTTTCCTTTTTTGGGCGCATCTAGGCGCGAGGACGCGTCTTAACTTTCAAATTCAAATTTAAAGCGCCAGGCGGCCCTTCTCCTTCCGTGCCTTGCCCGCAAGCGAGCCCGCCTCCCATGGAGATTTGCTCGCCTATCTTCGTCTTCTTCCACTCTCGATCGATGGAGTTTGGTGGGCCAAATCGTGGTGAAGGGAGAGATGGACGAGGAACTCCTTGCCCGAGGAGGGACGCGCAAGAGCACAGAGAGGCGTCCATGGAAGAGGAAGGGCCCCTTCGGGCACTTGAGGGACCCGAGGGGCCCGATGGCACGGAGGGAGGTGAACACGGCCCGGTAGGTCCTTCGATCTCCTCCTCTTTGATCCATTTTGAGTTTGGAGTGAGCCATGTGAGAGGGGAAAAGGGTTCGGCGAGTGTTGCACTTGAATGATGGACGCGTCCTTGACAGGAGACGCGTTCTTGTTGTTTGATGTAAGACCCTCCTTTCTTGATGTAGGGATTGACAAGGACCCCGGGCTTGGCCGATGAATGGGCGAGCGCGGATGAGCCGAGCCGTGTTAGGAAGGAGAGTCGCGGCAAGGAGAAGCTCGAGGACTGGCGCATATATCTCCCTAGACAGTAAGGGAGCGTACTGGTGCAGGATAACGCTGACTTCCTGCGGTAGCGGAGAGAGAGTCATGTGGGACCTCTCCAATCCGGGGATGCGCCGACATCAACGGCTTGCGTGCCCAACTAGCAGAGGCTAGGCGGCAGCTGACCGTCACTCAACAGGAACTGGCGATCTTGGTAAGTTAAGTGTTACAATTTATTTTAAAAAAAAATTTGTTTTAAATTTGGAGCTTTGCCGATGGCCGTTGTTTGCTTGTTCCAGCGTGCCCAGCGGGCAGCGATGGCGGGAATGGCTGGCGGCGCATCTTCCAGCTCCTCGGCCCCTTTTCTTGAGATTGCCTCCCTCCGAGAGCAACTTGCCGGTGCGGTGGCCCGCGCGGCCCGGGCTGAGGAAGCGTGATGCCTGGGTAGCAACTGTAGCGGAGCTGCGGCGTCACAGTGAGGAGAGGCCACATCCGGACATCCTAGAGTTGAGGGTGTTCCTCCAGGTGGCCAAGAGAGAGGCGAAAAGAGAAAGGCTAGAGAGGGAGAAGGAGAGAGAGGACTGAAGAGCCATGGAGGTCCAGGTGAGGGAGCTCCAGCTAGGCCTTCGAGCTATGGGATAGAGGCTAGAGAACATGGAGGCAAATTATGAGAGGGCACGAGAATTCGGGGCGCGACTCCGCCAGTATGGCCAGCTCCATATGGGGGGCTTCTTTGCTATGCCAGGGGAGCAGCAGCGGGTTGCCGCTGCTGAGCAGGCGTCACGAGGCTAGGCGAGTGCTGCTGTACGGGGCTCCAGAAGGCCCCTGGGGGACCCTCACCTTACGGGGGAGCGGAGGGATGCCTAGAAGGATGGGCGAGAATTCGCGGGCTAGTGGTCTCACCTTTCCTTTTGTGATATTCATGACTGTAGTGTTCATGACAGCTTATGTAGACCTATGAATGGAGTGATTTGTGTCCAGCTGAGATCATGATGGGGTGCACCGTTTCAGGGTCAGCCGGGTGCACCGGATGAGGCGGTGGTGGATCACACCGGTTGGGCTGCCAGGGAGCGCACCGGATCACATGGGTGGACAGCGCACCAGTTCAATGGGGTGGCATAGCCACCGTATCACATGGGTGGCATAGCCACCGTATACACCGTATCATTTGGGAATTTGGGTGCCACCGGATGGGAGAGTAGCAACCGGGTAAGGCATGTGCCACACTATTCGTCCTGCATCTGCTCTTCTGTCAAGGCATGTTGCTCAAATTCAAAGGAAAGGGCTCTGTGCAAATGGGCCCAGCTTCCCAAGTCATGTAATCTAGCAAGGTATGGATGAGCGAGAGATTCTTCAACCGTAATTCTCCTTTTTGCATCTTTATCTCGAAGAAATCCACGCTCAACCTCAGTGGGTGTGCCAACTAGGATGTGTCACTGAGCACATCTGATGCATGTGATCCCTCCCAGCGAATAATGGCTGCCTGTCCATAAGTTCTATGAAAATGCATCCCACGGACCACACATCAGTAGCTGCAGTATAGTCTATAGAGTTCAGAGCAACTCAAGTGCTCTATACCATCTAGTGACAACATATTCTGTCATTATATCATTTCCTGATGTTGGACGTGCAAGACCAAGATCACATATTTTAGATCACAGTTTGCATTCAACAGAAGGCTACCGGGCTTCAAATCTCTATGAATCACATTCGTTGAGTGTGTATATTTCAGATGCCGGAGAATCTGATAGAGGAAGTACCGGCTGTGATCTTCTGGTAGCTCTTGATTGGAGCGGATTATCTGATGAAGATATGTGTCCATCAACTCTGTCTCAATATACACATCATTAAATGCTTCCCTCACAGGGGGGTGGGATTACATTTCTTATACCAATAACATTCTCATGATCCAAATGCCTGAGGAGCTTGATTTCCCGAAGAGTCACACCGTGTTGAGAGCGTGAGAGGACGACAGCCCATACCCGACAGCATTTTATTTCTCATCTTTGGTCGCCGTCACTCCTTACATGTGGGAGGTGTGATACGGTGCCGCTTTTGGGGTGTTACCCGGCACAGCTGGTGTGTGCCATGGGAGCTGTCGCAGGAGTGTGCCGTGGGGGCTTCACGCGGGAGTGTGCCGTGGGAGCTGGCGCAGGGGACCGTGCCGGTCGTGGAATGAGAGAGAGAAATAACGGGAGAGAAGGGGAGAGAAATAGAGAGAGAGAGAGAGAGAGAGGGAGAGGGTGGGCCCTCCCCCTTTTATTTATTTATCTATTTATAATCATATATATATATATTACTTATATATATTTATTATATATATATTTATATATATATATATTATTTTATTATTATTTCTTTTATTCTCTTTTCCTCTTCTCTTCTTTTTTGTTTCTTCACCATTATTTATTCTTTCATTTTTAACCTTCTTCTTTTCCTCCGCCCGCTTCAAATTTATCGGAGTTAGAATGCGTCTGCTGTCTGTAAAAAAATATTGAGTGTCCACAAATGCCCCCCACCCGCAGGTGACGCGAGGGAGGGACGAACGAGTGGGGCCTGCGGGTGTAACTCACTATCATTTATCATTATATTTTTTCTTTTCTTCTTCTTCTCTTTTTTTCTCTCTCTTCTTTTGTTTTTCTTCTTTTTATCTTTTTTTTTCTTTTCTTCTTCTCTCTCTTCTTTCTTCTTCTTCTTTTTTTTTAACAACTCTGGACAGTTGCGGGCATGTATGCCGATGGTGAAAAGCTGTTGGCTCGATTGCCCATAATTGAAAACTATCGGCTCGGGTGCCGATGACTTGAGAAGTTGTCGGCTCCAAGGTCGATAATTGAATAGCTGTCGGCTTAGAGGCCGATAATTGAAAAGCTGTCGGCTGGGGCCGATAATTTAAAACTGTTGGCTCAGGAGCCAATAGTTGAAAAGCTGTCGGCTCTGAGGCCGATAATGGAAGAGCTGTCGGCTGAGGAGCCGATGATTGAAAAGCTGTTGGCTTAGAAACTGATAATTATGTAGCTGTCGGCTCAGAGGCCGATAATTGAAAAGCTGCCGACTTAGAAACCGATAATTGTGTAGCTGTCGGCTCAGAGGCCGATAATTGAAAAGCTGTCGGCTGGGGCCGATAATTTAAAACTGTTGGCTCTGGAGCCAATAGTTGAAAAGCTGTCGGCTCTGAGGCCGATAATGGAAGAGCTGTCGGCTGAGGAGCCGGTGATTGAAAAGCTGTTGGCTTAGAAACCGATAATTGTGTAGCTGTCGGCTCAGAGGCCGATAATTGAAAAGCTGTCGGCTTAGAAACTGATAATTGTGTAGCTATCAGCTCAGAGGCCGATAATTGAAAAGCTATCGGCTAGGTCTGATAATTTAAAACTGTTGGCTCAGGAGCCAATAGTTGAAAAACTGTCGGCTCTGAGGCCGATAATGGAAGAGCTGTCGGCTGAGGAGCCGGTGATTGAAAAGTTGTTGGCTTAGAAACCGATAATTGTGTAGCTGTCGGCTCAGAGGCCGATAATTGAAAAGCTGTCGACTTAGAAACCGATAATTGTGTAGCTGTCGGCTCAGAGGCCGATAATTAAAAAGCTGTCGGCTGGGGCCGATAATTTAAAACTGTTGGCTCAGGAGCCAATAGTTGAAAAGTTGTCGGCTCTGAGGCCGATAATGGAAGAGCTGTCGGCTGAGCAGCCGGTGATTGAAAAACTGTTGGCTTAGAAACCGATAATTGTGTAGCTATCGGCTCAGAGGCCGATAATTGAAAAGCTGTCGGCTTAGAAACCGATAATTGTGTAGCTGTCGGCTCAGAGGCCGATAATTGAAAAGCTATCGGCTGGGGCCGATAATTTAAAACTGTTGGCTCAGGAGCCAATAGTTGAAAAGCTGTCGACTCTGAGGCCGATAATGGAAGAGCTGTCGGCTGAGGAGCTGGTGATTGAAAAGCTGTTGGCTTAGAAATCGATAATTGTGTAGCTGTCGGCTCAGAGGTCGATAATTGAAAAGCTGTCAGCTTAGAAATCGATAATTGTGTAGCTGTCGGCTCAGAGGTCGATAATTGAAAAGCTGTGTTTTATCATGACCATTCTTTTATTCGTTTCTTTTCTTTTCATTCATTTCGTTCATTTATTATTTTTTGTTATACAGTCTCTATCTGCTTTCTTCTCTCTTTCTTTTTCTTCTCTCCCTCTCTTCCCTTTTTTATTTTTTACTATTGTCTTGTTTTGTTTTTTTTTTGTTTTATTGGTTTTTTTTGTTGTTGCTGTTTGTTTATTTTTTATTATTATTTTTTAGTTTGTTCACCCCCCTTTTTATTCACCTCTTATTATTCATTCTTCTTTTATTCATTGATCCGTTTTATTTATTTCGTTCGTTCTTGTCCTACTCAAGGACACATGCATGCAGGCATTCATCATGGCAGGCATAATGTAAGTACATATGAGATAATTCCCCTCTATCGGGGATAGGATAGGGACAAAGTCCATAATTCATGGATCAGGTGCGGTTCACGGAGCACAGCTAGAGGGGGGTGCGCACACGCAACAGGGACACCGCATAGCCTATGTTTATAGTCAAAACTACAATTCACCCGAGACAATTCTCTATGGCGTGGGGGTGTAGGCGTGTAAGCAATAAACCCTAACTATAGGGATATGCAGGCTTTCTAAGTAATACCCGAGGACTACTCTATCGCCCGCACATTCATTTCTGGCTTTCGACTTTCGGTAGCTTCGCACAGTCCCCTTATTTATTCTATTTTTGGCTGCAGACTTCACCGTTCGACGCGAGTTTCCTCATTTGTTTCAGTGGAGATTCCCGGCTACTCGGATTCATCTTTATTAAAAATTGTTTCACCATTTCACGCGAGTCTCCTCATTTGTTTCAGTGGGGATTCCCGGCTACTCGGATTCACATTATCAAGCTTTGCTTCACCATTTCGCGCGAGTCTCCTCATTTGTTTCAGTGGGGATTCCCGACTACTTGGATCCACATTCCACTCATTCATTTATTTTTTTAACGGGGGCAGGCATCTTTTTCCTCATGATTACCTTCCGTGTGAGTGCAGGCATTAGAGCGTCCATAGAGTGTTAGGAGGAAAACCTGAAATCCCTATGGTCAAAACTTATTGATTCACATTATGCGCGGAGTGTAGGAGTTTGTCTCGGGTGAATTTGTAAGTTCTGCTAACAGCACAGCTATGACTCTTCCCCTTGACGTGTGCATTCACCGGAATTGATTTCTTCCCCTCTCAGGATGCGACATGTCACACACCTATCCGGAGTTAAGGTAATGTTATTTATTCAAGGAGTCACGGTCCTAAAGCGTTCACAGAAAAGCACGTTAAATCATCATTTAGGCAAGCATGCAAGAGCAAGCATTCAAAATTCAAGAGCATGCAAGAAGGTTCCTTTTTTATTATTATTTGGTCTGTTTGTTTTTTTATTTGTTATTTTATTTATTTATTTATTTTGTGTATTCTTCTCTTTTTATCTGGTCTCATTTTATTGGTTTGTTTATTTTTTCTTTTTATTTGTTTATTGTGTGTTTTTTATTTGTTGGTTTTATTTTTTTTATCTTTTTGTTGGTTTATTATTTTCTTATTTTTTTATTATGTTTTTTATTTATTTGTTTGTTTGTTGTTTTTGTTTTGTTGTCTATTTTTATTATTATTATTTTTGTGGTGGATCCCGGTAGAACGAAGAATCGACGTTAACCGGGAACAATTTTTTTGTTTAGATAGCAGTTCTGGTCAAAGTATGGTGTTCGTTGGGTCAGACGGAAGGTCATGATGCCAACTTTATGGAGGCTATTGTTCTCTTTTTGTTCTCTGGCCGGGGAAGGATCCATACCAAAGTGAAATGTTTTTTTTTAGGTGGCCAAAGGCCGAAGGCGGGACTGTTTATTAATTCGACATATGTCGGCTTGAATACCGATGGTTGAGAAGCTGTCAGCTCATCAGCCGATAATTAGGAAGCTGTCGGCTCAGGAGCCGATGGTTGAATAGCTGTCGGCATGGGAACCAATAATTGGATAGCTGTTGGCATGGGGGCCAATAATTGTATAGCTGTCGGCTCAGAAACTGATAATTGAATAGATGTCGCTGAGGGGCCGATGATTAAAAAGTTGTCGACATGAGAGCCAATAATTGGGTAGTTGTTGGCATGGGAACCAATAATTGGATAGCTATTGGCATGGGGGGCAATAATTGTATAGATGTCGGCTCAGAAACTGATAATTGAATAGATGTCGGCTGAGAGGCCGATGATTAAAAAGTTGTCGGCATGGGAGCCAATAATTGGATAGCTGTTGACATGGGAGTCAATAATTAGAAAGTTGTCGGCTTAAGAGCCAATGGTTGAAAAGTTGTTGGCTCAAGAGCCAATAAACGGATAGCTGTCGGCTCAGAAACTGATAATTAAATAGCTGTCGGCTCAGGGGCCGATAATTGAAGAGCTGTCGGCTTAATACCGATAGTTAAAAGCTGTCAAGTTAGGCATCGATAATTAGAAAGCTGTCGGCTCAAATGTCGATGATTAGAAAGCTGTCGGCTTAAATACCAATAATTACAAAACCCGAACATTCTTGAATACCTTCAAACAGCTGTCGGTCTGATCACTGATGGTTGGGATGTTGGTTGAGGAGCTGTCGACCCCAAAGGTTGATAATCCAAGAGCTTCAGAATTGTTACATATTCCGTTGTCTCTTTTCCACGTGAAATGACCTACGAGGGGTCACCCATCATCTTCGACGAGTCACGATCAGCTTTGTCTCTGTCTGCTTCAGCATTTGCCCCCAGAATAGGGTACCACCTGTATTCTGGTTCTTTTTTGGCTTTCACTGTAGTTCAGGGAGCTTGAGATGTCCCTCAGAGTGCATTGCTCTTCAACTGGCATGGTGAAGCCGTGCTGACCGTCCTTTTGAGGCTGGGCATTTGGTGAGGACGCGGCGGGTCCACTCTGTGCTCGCCTATATGTAGTTCACCCTTCCGAATCAGGCTTTCAATGATATCTTTGGACACATAACAATCCTCAATCGGACGCCCCCTGTATTGGTGGTAAGGGCAAAACTGAGGGTCGTCTTTCCATCTAGCATCGCTCGACCTCTTGGGCTCCGGGAGGACAACCTTGCCACATGCACGGGCCCATTCAAACAACATTTAAGTTTTCTCCTTAGGGAAGGAATAAGGTTTCTTCATCTTGTCCCTTAGCGAGGGCGCTTGTTCAGCAGCTGAATGGGAGGAACCCCGAATGCCACTTTTATTTGCTTCTATTGTGGTTCGAAAGCCCCAGAATTTGAGATGCATAGTCCCTTTTGCGCCAGATGCTTGTCGGCTGGTCTGTTCTCCCGGCCCGAGGTAGTAGTAGCCGGGAAATACTTTGTCAGAAAAACCTCGGCATCAGCTGCTAGCTCACTTAGCTGTTCAAAGGTTCTGACTTTGATGCCCATTACCCTTTGTAGGATTTCATCTTTCAGATTTCTCTCACATCTCTGAATGATGTCTTCGCAATTCGGAGGGCTCATGCATCTTTCATGGGGGTCTCCCACTCTTCTTATATAGCCTGGGGCGGACCCATCATCTTTTTGCCCGATCTCATATAATTTTGACTCGGTAAATTCTCCCTCAGTCGGCTTCGTTTCGGCTATTCGCCTCTCACTTGGCTTATTCATTGCCGCCGGAACTGTCGGATCCAGGTGTGGGTTGGGTGGGTTTAAGCCCATCTCTCCCATTTTTCTCTTCATTATTTCGAGCTCCTGACGTAACTCCATTATAAGAGTGGGCTCAAGTTGGTAGGAGCTAGAGATGCTGCCCCCCGCCTCGAATTCAGGTAAGACCATCATTCCTCTGGATCCGTGATCAGACACGTTCCATCTTTGAGAGCTTCATATTCTTGCCCCCACGCCCTTGCGTGAGGGAGTATGATGGCATACTTCTTCATGAGGTAGCAAAGAGTGCCCCCACTCCTCTCGGGGCCGATCGGCATAGCGGGAGGTGGAAGCTTCGGGTTGAGTCGCCTGGGTCGGCACGAAGCATATCTCTTCATCTTCTACTTCTTCAGTCGCTCGGCTCGTGCCGGTCGATAATGTATTGCAAGAGAGGGCAACACCTCCCTTTCTATCTTTTGACTTTTCCTTCTTCTTCCCCTCGGTGGCAGGCATATGCCCCCACACCGGATCGCCTTGCAGCTGTTGGTGTATGAACACCATGTTGACAGCCCTTTTAAAGTCGGGAAGCTCGTGAGGGCATGGAGGATCCACTCTGGATTCGCCCATCTGGAGCTCTCCTCTCTTGATCATACCTTCGATAATGTCTTTAAACACATAACAGTCTTCAATGGAGTGCCCAAGCATTTGATGATATGGGCAAAAATGAGGGTCGTCTTTTCTTCTAAGATCACCTGGCCTTTTCGGCTCTATCAGGGTGACCTTATTGTATCTGGTGGCCCATTCCAACAAGAGTCGGGTCTTCTCCTTAGGAAAGGAGTAAGGCTTCATCATTTTGGCCCGCAAGGGAGGCCCTTCTTGTTGTTCGGCAGGTTTAGTTGGAGGGGAGCCGGCTACGACCCCTTCATCTTTATTTCTTTGCCGCTCGAACACCCTGAAGTCGACTGTATGAACTTCTTCAGGCGCGGGCCGTTTACTAGCTAATTCAACCTTTTGGCTCAAAGCCGCAGGGACAGAGGAGAGGAAAGCCTCAATTTCTGCCACCACATTGTTTAGTTAGTCAAAGGACCCGATTTCAACTCCAATCATCTTTTCAAGGATCTCCCGCTTCAAATTTTGTTGCAGATTTGCACTGCGTCTTCTTGGTGTGGCGGCCGCTTGCATCTTATGCTGAGATTCCGCCATCTTTTAATATATTCCAAAGCAGTTTCATCACTCTTCTGCTTGGAAGTATACAATTCGGCCATGGTTATTTCTCTTTCGACAACGTGAAATCATTCCCGAAACTTCTTTTGCATATCTGGCCAGTCGTCAATGGACTTGAGAAGGTAAGATTCGTCTGCTGCCAAGTCGCCCATTACATTGATGTAGTAGGCTATGTGTTCTTTCGGCGAACCCTGTCCGTCAAACTTGTCAAACTTCGGGGGCTTGCTGACGCCGGGAGGTAGCCTTTTGGCCGCGTGGTGGACAGGGTAAGGTACCTTGTACACATCAAAAGCGGCATAATCTTTGTTGCCCCTGTAGGCCAGCTTCTCTTCAATCATCTGATCTATCATCATTTTACTCGCCACCACCTGGTCGACCGGGCCTGGGTTAAGGTGGGCTTGCTGCACCTGCAGTGTCACCACCGTTGCCTGAGGTGTAATGGCAATCCCATGGTATGATAGCACTGGGGGTTGCGCCGTAGTGGCAGTGTGTTGTTGCTGGGAGGGAGTGCCCCCTGTGTAGTTAGGCGCCGGTTGAGCCGCAGTCACCTGTGGCCAAGCCTTGAGGATTTGGCCATTGTTTCCCTGTGTCTCGGAGGGGACTTCGGGGTGCTTGGCGGTAGACGCTTGTGAATTCTTTTCATTTAGCTGCTTCTTTAGTAGTTCAATCTCCTGCCGATATTCCTGTAGCAGCCTCAGCGTTGCAGGGTAATGCATGGAGGGGTTGAGGGGGATGCCTCTTTCTTCAGCTGGAATTTCTTCGGATGGCGTGTGATGCGGGACGAGACCACAGACACGACAAGCTCGTGATTGTCCCTTAACGAGAGAAGCGTCGGACGTGCACGGTTGAGAAACCGGCAGTGAGCTAGGGTGGTCGGCTCTCTCGTGTGCCCGGATCGGGTCACGGGACGGTCTCGCACTCTCTCGCAGCAGCGGTAATGAATAGATAAAGCGAGTTAGATATCCCTACACATGCTCTCTAGCAGCGGCATAAACAAATATATATGAAGTAAGCAAAATGTCGAGAAGGGAGCGAAAATGATACCTCCACGCGCTCGGCGTGGGGAAGACGGACCCAGCCGAAACTCGTACTCCCGAAACAATTAATACACCATATTACAGCAAATGAATTACTGCCCACTCCACGCAGGGAGGTAAAAGGCTACACAAACGGGCCCGGGAGGACCGAATTCGGGTTGACGGGCGGCTTCTCGCGTCTCTTCGGCAGCACCTGAACTAATGACGGTGGGGCCCACGTGCTGTCCGGAGGGGTCGAGTGGGACCCGGTGACACCTCTATAGTGGGGACACTTAGGGAAGCGTTCCCCGAGCTGGCGGCACGCTGGTTCGCCGGCCGGAGGCCGGGCGGCTCCGATCGGCACCGGTCGGAATAACTGGCCACGGACCTGCCGGTTCTATTTTCCGACGCGCGCTCCGGCGAGAACGGACGCTGCGATCAGCCCCGACGTCGAAATACGACGAAACCGGCGCCGTTGGAAAGCTGCTTCGAAGGCCTTAAATGCTCTGTGATTACAAAAAAATAACAAAGTATGTAATTATAATTGGTGAATTTTAAAGGTTGATGTTGTATAGTGGCTTAAGTCTCAGATCTACAGGGCTGTTCTCTGAGAACGGCCATTGACCGTAGGGTAGATGTCCGATTCAGCTCTTGAGGTCTTCATCAAAGTTGTAGGAAATTGAGCTAGGAAGACGGAAAAATTAGTTTTGACAAGTTTGGATGTGTCTACGAATTGATAGGATTTTAGTACTAACAGTGGGTCGGATCTGGATTCTGACTAAAAGCACTGTAGCAGAGATAGAACACGAATTTTGAAAAATAGGTAGAAGGCTGATCAGAAATTAATAAAATTCATGGATGTAGGGAATGATGGACAGAACTCCCAGTAAAATTGGGAGGGTTTGGAAAAATCACAAAGATGGTCGGAGCTGGGAAATACAGAGCTGCTGTCACTGTAGACAGAGACAGGACAGATCTGGGAGTGAAAGATGAACGAAAATGTAAAGATAACAAACGAAGAATTTTGGACCTGAATTTTTTTGTGGAGATGGGGATACAAGATAGGAACAACCTATAAAAATTTCAGATCAATAGGACGTCGTGGCTGACTGCAGAATTTCGTGGACGTCACCTCTATCCAGTAGGACAGAACCTTGAAGATGGCTCCGCGGCGGCTCGTAGGCGGCACGAACGGCGGCGGCGGCGGCACCGATGATCACCGGAGGTAGGGGGAAGAAGATAGCACTCTAGAATGGGGGTTGGGGATGAAGAAACCAGAGGGAGAGAGAGGGGAGGTCGAAATTCACTCAAGGGGGGGTCTTGCACAATGCTTTTTCTCATTTCATTAATATTCAAATTGGAAAATACAAGTATTTATATGTCTCCAATCTAATCCAATCTCCACCATTGGATCTAGGGATGGGGAATGAATGGCCTAGATTAAATGTGACCAACATACACAAAAAAAATAAAATAACCCAAGTGGGAGACAAGCTTGACATGGTAGGTAGCCTACCTTAGACTTTTTACTCCCTTTGTCTACCCATGTGGTATTTGACATTCAACCCTTCTAGATGGCCACCTAGGATGGTTGACCCGCCCCACATAGGTGACATGAATCAATGGGAAAGGGCTGAGGGCCCCCTTGCTGGTCCTACTGTATAATTGCATAAAAACCCACACAATCCATGGGAATGACTCCTTGACGTATAAAGCCTTACATTTGCGTACATACTTTCCCAAGGATATAAACACAAACTAAAAGGACATAAATGTAAAAGAAAAAGTACATGCTCGGCGTCGATTCCCATCAGCGTGGATGCTCTCCCACTGCCACCTTCAGCCGTGATCACATTTACAGCCATCGTGACCAGGCCTGCATCTATTTCTTCAGCACGAACTGGTGCCACGTCATCATGATTCCCGGCAAGGACCCGCAGTGGCCGGCCACCACAGCCCTATTGCAGGTGAGTATTGTGGCTCGTCGCCCCCGACCTTTACTCGTAGCATCTGCAGCTTCTAGGGGTTGCTGCATTTCCAAAGTGGTACTGTCGAGGTTATGGGAGTGCCCCTAGACAGCCCGAAGAATATAACTCCGCACTTTAGCAAGGCGGATGAGAGCTCGTGGCACGTTAACTGGTGCCAAAATTTTGCAGGTGAAGCAGCCTCGCCTGGTCATCCCACCTTGTTCTTCGTTATGTGGGTGAGTCTCGACCCGATGGATGCGGGGCTGGAGAGTTAGCCTCTGGGTAGCTTGGGTCGAAACCCGGGTCCTCTCTTCTATTTCTCTTTCTCTTCCGGGAGCTCGGGCCCGTGGCTGCTTAGGCACCCAGGTTTGCATAAAACTGGTTGGCTTAGGGGCCCACCTCCCCTTTGATTTGGACCCGCAGCGGTCCGGCTTCTCTTGGGCCAGTAATTGGAAGGAATTCCGTACTAGAACGGTTGGTACGATGCGGTTTGAAATTACTTCAGACCTCCGTCCATCAAGGTGGACTCGGATGCTCCCGATGGTCATGGATTTCCCGGAGCTGGAGATTCGGCGCCCCGAGGTAGCGCCAGCATTGTTCCTTCGGAGCCTCCTCAGGTGAGACGCCTGTTGACACCCGTTTTATACCCAATAAGTCGGGTCATCACCTTATTTCATTCTATATGATGCTCCGAGTTGTTCATTCTTTGATTAGTCTCTTGATCAGTTGAAGCATGTTTCTTGGGTCTTAATTCCTGGATAAGATGTGGCTCCCGGTGGCATTTCGTTGGATGAAGCTTAGCAAAGCCCTTCACTCTTTTTTTGAACCTCAATGATAATAACGGTCCCAATCAGGCGCGTTACTTCCTTCTGACGGATAGACCCTGGGCCGTTACTTTTTGAAGAGCCTAAGGCTTAAGGCTTCGTTTTCAAAGCTTATCCTTTTGATTCCACGTTGATAATGACGGTCTGTTGTGCAGCCGTTGTTTCACTATGACGCCCTATGGCTTGGCCGTCGCTTCTTTGAAGAGTCCAGCTTGTTTGAGTCTTTTTTCCGTTGATCTTATCCTTTGGGATAAGGTTGACAGTAACGGATGGTCCCCCATGCGTTACTTCTAAGTGGATGTCTGTCGTGCAGCCGTTACTTCCTTCCGAGAGTCCTGGCAGTTCAGGCCTTTTCTCTGCTACTCCGTGGTCGAGATAAGAACTTGGATTGACGTTATCTCTTTCAAATCTGATCCTCAGGACCCCCCGTTTGTTTCTATGGACTCTTGGTGATATTATCTTCGAGGATTTGCTAAGATTTATCCCTCTTTCCTGCTGAATTATCCTCTGCTCGACCTAAGAGTTTGAGGGTCTATAAATAGAACCCTTGACTTCATGGCCAAAAAGGGAGGAGATTTGAATTCACGACGAAGTGCTGCCAAACTCAGGAGCCATCTTCATCCAGGAGGAGCTGCTTCCCACGTCCATCCATCTTCTAATCAAGGGAGTACTTTAGTTTTGTCTTTCAAGTTCATCCTTGCATGCTTGAGTTCTTCCTTGGTTTTCCTCAAACAAAGCATTGTCCCTCCTCTTCCTCCACGTTTTTCACTGTTCTTTAAGCATACAAACATCCTCCCAAACTTTTAAAAACACCCAGAGGGGTTAAAAAACCAAAAACTCCCCGGTAATTCCCTCTCCTTTTGATGTTCTTAAACTCTTTAAGAATTGATGCTATGCTTGTGAAGAGGGCTAATTGAGGTTGTCTTGTCTTGTCTTTCTACATCTTTGGCAGGTTTACAGGTTCATTAGCACGAGGCCCAAGTCTTCTAGCCGGCTGGAAGAGTTGGAGTTAAAAGGATTCAAGCTTTACTACTGCAGGTTACCTAACGGTCTGGTGCAGGCGCGTCACTCTCTTCCGGCGGTCTATCGTGCGGCCGTCGCTTCCAAGCGACGCACGGGGTTCTGGCCGTTACTTCCAAGTTGATCTGCAGACTTTCCTTAGTTTTCTCTCCCGTGGGCGGGTGTTTCATCCACCTATTTCCAAGGTACATTCGAGTCTTTGACTTGTGTTTACTTTGGTGGCCATCACGTCTTTCCTTGGTATTAGGCATTAGCTGTCTTCTTCATCACATCTTTATTTCCCTTGCTTGTTCCACCCCTAGCGGTGTGTTTTTATTTATTCCTTGCTCCACGCTCCGGCGTGTGTTTTTTCCTTTTCCTTAGCGTAATTTGATTGAGATAGCATGCCCATGCTAGAGCTAGCTATGATTGCCTAGGTTCATGTTCACATGTTCATAGGTTTGAGTAGATCTTTGATTGCTTGTTTGTCATCTTGCCATATTACTTTGCAAACCTCAAAAGTAAGATAAAAGATAGGTAAATAAATATCAATAGATAATTTTTTTGGCGATCACGGTGGGACAACTTGTGCCAATCGTGCTTCTGATTCTTGTTTAAACCTGCCATCATCTGTTTGTTCAATTGTCTTTTGTTTCCTTCGTATTCATTGCTCATTCTGGTTTTCTGAGTCCTCTGACGGTCCTGTGTCCCCGCGTCACAGTCGTCTGACGCAGGGGCATTAGGCCGCCGCTTTGGTTCTGCTGTGTGAGCTTTCACGGGCTTTCCGGTTACTTCGGTTAGTTTTTGGTTCCCTGGCTCATCTGACGGTCTCATCCCCCCGCGTTATATATTATCCGGCGGTCTGGCCTTCGACCGTTATTATTCTCTGACGCAGGGGCCTTCGACCGTTACTCTCCTGGCAGGTACGCATCCGAGGTGCATTTATTTCCGCAGTTTTTGCTGTGATTTATTGCTTGGGTGACACTTGACCCTCCTCTTGCTTTGCTCATATCTGCATATCATGGTGTGCATTATTGATTGTTAGATTGTTAGGCTAGACTTTGCATGCACTCCGGTGCACCTAGGGTCATTCATCTTTCCATACATTAGATTGCATTTTCCTACCTTGTTGTGAGGACCTCTCGTCTCCATATTCCTTGGGGCCGACTAGGAAATCACAGCAGGGACCTCCATAAGTCCCCGCGAGCCGTGGATTCCCACATGGACGTCGGGCTGGTTGTACCTTTCCCACCCCGTGTCTAGGGTTGCATAAGTGATTGAGTGGTTACACTTAGAGTCAAACCAAGTCCCATACCCATCTCCTATTAGGAACCCATTGTTGAGAGTACATATCGATCAATTCACTAAAGTTCCGAAGGAGAAATCATAAGAATCTTGTCGCATCATTCTAAACAACTTGCTTGATTTTTGAGTGTCTTCATCTTTTATCACTTGCATCTTGTCAGAATCACCTAAGTTTGATTGCTTATTGTGTGTTTTGTGTTGGTTGTTTTTGCGTTTTGTCAAGGTTGTCCGTTGCATGTGGAGTTGTTTTCGTCCGTTTGAATCGTCTCCTCGAGTCACTCCCTCCTTCACGTTCTATTCCAATCCCCTCTTCGAATCTACCATGACATCCTTCAATCCTCCGCGCTCCCAAGAGGACTCTCTTCCTCAAGGGCTCCTTGAGAACCCCCCTAGGGTTGCCACCTTTCCCTCCGGAGAAGGGACTGCCCCTCTCCCGTCCTCCACATCTGTGGGAGGTAGTCAAGGTACCCCTTCTCTTTCTACTCCTTCCGCGGGCTCCGTCCTTCACATGATGGCCCAATTGGACCCGACCCAACTTCAAGTCCTATATCAAGCTATGCAAGGGTCCAACGCTTCTCCCTCCGCCGCTGTTCAAGGTCAATCTAATCCTTCCATTATCGGGCCGTCCGTTCAGCCCACTCCGATTGACCTCACTCCGGTCCAACCCCGGACCATCACTTTCGCCGGCATGGAGATGGGCCAATCTTCCAATTCAGCCCATCAGTCTTTTGATAAAGGGAAATCGCCTATCCCTACTTTTGTCCAGGTGGATCATCACAATTCTGGTTCGGTGGCTTCACAGCTTCTCATGAACCCTTCTGATTTCTTACACCCTCAGCAAGGGGTGGCCCAAACTCACTTCCATCCGGGCATATCTCAGGCCCAATATCCCGCCTACGGGCCCCCTATCTCCACTGTCTATGGGCCTCCCCCTTCTGCTACAGTCATTCCATCCGCTCCTCAAATACAATCGGCGTCCTTCACTACCCCTGCTCCCTCCCAAGAGCAGGACTTGCTTAACAAGTGGGCCGCCATGCAGCAACAACTCGACTTCCTCCAGAAAAGGGTTGGCCCACAATCCTTGGCTGATATTCCTATTCCGAGATTCCAGAACATTCGGTTCCCTCCGTAATCAGAGCTCCCCAACTATCGCAAGTACGATGGGAACAGCAATCCCTTTATCCATGTGAGGGATTTTCTATATGAATCGGCGCAGTTCCAGTATGATGATCGCCTCATGGCGTATTTATTCCGCCGATCCTTAGATGGAGTTGCTCTGGAATGGTTCTATTCTCTGCCACTGGAAGAGGCCGAGAGTTTCAAGGTAGTTAAGGACAAATTCATTCAGCGGTTTCAGGACAGGGTCGGGCCAGAATATTCATTTACAGATCTAGTAGCAGAGAAGATGAAGCCAGAGGAAGACTTCGCCACCTATGCAGACAGGTGGAGACAAATGGCCGCTAGAGTGCCCGGCCATATTCCAGAGGAAGAAAAGGTCAAGCTGCTAATTTCCAATGCCACCCCGACCTTCCGCAACATCCTGGCAATGAATGATATAGCTAATATGCATCAACTCTACAGCCGGGCGCGCTTCATACAGACTCAATTCAAGGACTCCCCTATCCATTCTCTTTTCGAAAACCAAAAGCCCAAGTACCATAAGAAACCGCAAGGGCCGGTTACCGAAGGAGTCCAAACAAACGAGCAAGTACAGGCCGTTGCTTTTCCCTTTCAAGCCGCACCCTTCCGCTACAACCAAAACCCCCGCAATCCACAAAACCCCTCTCCACAAAACTTCCAGGCCACTCCACAAGCCCCCCCCCCCCCCCCGCCTTCACCATTCCACAAAACACCTTCGCCGCACCACAACAACCACCGCCACCATCGTAATATCATAACGTCCCTCCACCCAACGGCTACAACAACAACAACCCTAATAGCAAGCGCCCGGCTCCCAGGAGAGCCCAGTATCCTCCATTGCCAGAGACACTTACAGATATTTTCTCAGCACTTATGTCAGTAAATGCAATCCAACTTCCTCCGGAACGGCCTGTTTGGAACCCGGCGGTTGATCAGACTAAATATTGTATGTTCCATAGGCAGCCAGGCCATACCATAGAAGGATGTTTTCAGTTCCGAGATCTGGTATATGACCTTCATGAAGGGCAGAGAATCGACTGGGCCGAAATGCATAGGGCCATTGTGGAGATTAAAGAGAAGAGAAGGCAGCCGCAGGGGCAGCAAGTGCAGCAGCATCAAGCACCGCAGCCGCAGCAGCCGCCACAACAGCAGCAACCACAGCAAGTACAAGACCTAGGCATCCACCAGAACCCGATGCCGAATCATCCACCTGCCCCTCAGTAGCAGCCACCGGCACCAGCGCAAGTTAACGTGGTTCAACCACCGGCCCCCAACGCCGGGTGGTCTTTTGATGATGATGGCGCCACACCACAAGTAATGGCCTTCCATCACAACCCCCGCAACCCTTCCTTCATCCTCCCTACACAACCAACACCTTCTCCGCTCGTCCTACCATCCACACCCGCTCCAGCAAACCATCTACCGCTCTCCATCCCATCATACCCTCCAACACTTACTCCCCTCGCCATCATCACACCACCACCTAATCCTTCGCCCACTCTCAAACATCCACTAGCCTTCCCTCCACCCGCATCGACATTCATCACCACCGTACCTTCCACCAATCCCTCACCTATCATCCGCTCACCCTCCATTAACCTCACCAACCCTACGCTCCACCAAATCACCTCCCCCGCCCACCTATCCCACTCATCCACCCTGCAGGGCCCATCATACTATCTTCGGATGCTGCGGCAAACTGTGCTTTAAGGAGCGGGAAGATGTTCCATCGGAATTACGTTACTACTTCTAATCCCCAGTCCTCTCAACCGGTGGCCGAGCAAGAAGAAGCTGAACCTCTGTCGGGTACCCAATATGACTTGCTACATCATCTGGATCGGGTACCCGCTAAGATATCCGTGCTGGAGCTGATCAAAAGGTCTACCCTTCATTAGGATGCACTGAGGGATTTCTTACAGAAGGTAATGGTTAGCGAAGACATGGCAGTCGACAGTCTACCAACGGCATTAGCAACTATCTCCAAAGGGCCAGCAATTACATTCCCAGAAACCGAGCTTGCACCTCCGGGGGCTCGACAAAAGCCGCTCTGCATAACAATTACCCTGAACAAAGTCGATATTGAAGCAGCACTGGTTGACACGGGGGCCTCAATTAATGTTTGCCCACTTAGTACCCTCCGAGCATGCAACATATCTGAAGAGTTACTACGGCCTACCCCCACTACTATAGAAGCATATGACAACTCAAGGCGAGCATGTCACGGGATAATCACCATTCAGGCAGAGCTCGGGCCCCTTACTATGGCCGTAGAATTCTATGTTCTCGACATCGACCCTATGTTCAAGGCTATCTTGGGTCGTCCCTGGATTGACACGCTTGGCGCCGTACCCTCCACCGCACATCAGTGCGTTAAATTCCCCTTCCAAGGGAGGGTCGTCAAAGTTAAGAGCTTGTCCACGGTGCAGACAGTCAAGGCCATCTCAGGTCAAATCCTTCCCACACTCTGGCCGAGCAGCCGACCCGTTCTGTCGGTGCTTGATTTGAACTTTCCTTGGGCTTACACATCTCCTAAACCCATCACTACTCCGGTTAACGTCAAAGTGAAGCCGCAGATTCGAGATTCGAAGGGGTGGAACATTATACTAAAACTAGGCTATCAACCGGGGAGAGGCCTCGGAGCGCAACTGCAAGGAATGACTAAGTCTATACCTAAGGGAAGACAAATGGGTAGGAGAGGTCTTGGTTCCAAGGAGACGGCATTATCGATGATGAGTGATTCTGGGCCACTCACCTGGGATTATCGTCAACACTTTGTCAGAGGGCCTCTCCAGCCCGGCACATTAGCTCCAAAGCCGATTCAGCCAGAAAAGAATATAGTTTGTCCGATTGCCAGTCCGCCTCCCTTGCCAGGAGGGTCAGATGATGACTTGCTCGACTACAGCCAGGCCTTGCAGAGGTTCATGAGGAAGAACGCCAGAAGCAACAAGAGGTTCGGCTCGTGCAGTGGAGGCCGAAGAAGCAGCCCGCGGTTAAAATGCAGAAGGAGGAGAGCTCTCCAGTTATCTTCTCTTGGTCCCCCTCACGCTTCCAATCCATCTTTCAGCAAAGGGAGTTCATACCCCGCCTTCCTCCTGTCATGATAAATCCATCCGTCATTGATCCACCGGAGATTCTATTCATTCCTTATGCTTGCGGGAAGTGCCCGCGCATTGATCTATCCACTCTATTCACTCCTCCTTCTCCCAATGCTCAACTCCACGAGATGTGGTTCTCTTCTTCTGACCCCTTCTTCGATTGCATCTTCCCCGAGCTGTTCCCTATGCAGCTCCCACCTCCTCCGTCTTGCTATGTAGTCTCTACTGATCTCCAAAAAAAACGTCAAATTTGAAACGGAGATTTCAGTGGAAGATTACGCTATCCTGTCTCCGTCCTCCTCCTCCCAGGGGCACGAGTCCCCTGCTCCTTCCCTTCCACTAAGCCTTCTCTCTCCTAAGTTAGGGTTAGGGTCTAGCGAGTCTAAGAAAGTAGAGTCAGTTAGGTCTAGAGAAGTCGGGTCTTGTTCTAGGTCGTCCAACCCTTCCCATTCTGAGCCGCGCTCGCTTGCGCATCCTTCCCGATCTGTTCCTGATAGGTTCTTGCAAGATTTAGCCCAGCGGTGTCATGCTCTTTTGAAATGTCCGGAATTCGTCGCCACGGTAATTGTGATTAAAGACGAAGAGGAAATAGAAGGGGAATGGAGCGACGACGGATTAGGCATCTATGAGGTTTTGGATGAGAAGGATCCAATGGGTGAAGACAGCGATGTAGAGGACACTGTCGATTTATATGCACAAGGATTAAAGAGATTCGACCAGCCGTCGACGGTAGTGGATGAACCTACAAAGGAAATCAACTTGGGAACAGAAGAAGACCCAAGGCCCATCATTATTTCTGCTGATCTCCCTTCACAGGTAGAAGAAGATCTAATTAAGGTATTAAGGGAGTATAGCGATTCTTTCGCCTTGTCTTATGAGGACATACCAGGTCTTGACCCCTCCTTAGTGGAACATCGGCTCGTGCTTAAACCAGGGGCAACACCTGTGAAACAACGGTCAAGAAGATTTCACCCCCACATGGCCTTAAGGATCAAAGAAGAGGTTGACAAGCTATATAAGGCCAAGTTCATCAGAGTAGTCTTATATCCTCAGTGGGTGGCGAACATAGTCCCTGTTCTCAAGAAGGATGGAAAAGTACGCATATGCATTGATTTCAGGGATCTAAACAAAGCATGTCCCAAAGATGATTTCCCGCTACCTCATATAGACGTCCTAGTGGATAACACTGCCGGGTACGAAGCTCTATCGTTTATGGACGGGTACTCGGGCTACAATCAAATCCGTCTCGCTCCGGAAGATCAAGAGAAAACTTCCTTCACCACGCCCTGGGGCACGTATTGTTATGTGGTTATGCCATTTGGGTTGAAGAACGCAGGTGCCACCTATTAAAGGGCGATGATGGCCATTTTCCACGACATGATGCACATATACATGGAGGCTTACGTGGATGACATCTTGGTGAAATCAAGAACAAAAGAAGAACACCCCTCTATCCTGGCTAAGGTGCTGCAGAGAGCCAGGGAGTATAAGCTTAAGATGAATCCGAAGAAGTGTGTATTCGGAGTCTCCTCAGGGAAGTTGTTAGGGTTCATAGTGAGCAAACGGGGGATCCAGATTGATCCTAATAAAGCACAGACCGTCATGGACATGCCTCCGCCAAAGAACATTACGGAACTTCGAGGATTGATTGGTAGACTGCAATTCATTAGAAGATTTATATCTCAGCATTCTCAGAGGTGTCGTCCGTTTTATGAATTGCTTAAGGCGGGGGTCAAGTTCGAATGGAATCAAGATTGTCAAAAGGCCTATGAGGATCTCAAAGAGTATCTGTCCAATCCCCCGGTTTTGCAACCTCCTGTCCCTGGGAAACCCCTAATCCTATACATCTCGGTTATTGAGGACTCCCTAGGGGCGGTCTTAGCACAAGTAGATGATGAAGGGAAAGAGCGGGCTGCGTACTACCTCTCTCGACTATTTAATTCGGCTGAATCCAAGTACACCGCTATGGAGAAGACTTGTGCCGCCTTAGTGTGGGTAGCTCAGAAGCTTAAACATTACTTTCTCGCCCACCCAGTTAGGTTGATCTCCAGAATGGACCCGGTCCGTTATCTCTTAGAAAAATCCGTCCTTTCTAGTAGGTTAGCTCGATGGCAGAGCTTCCTCTCTCAGTTTGACATCACCTTTGTCGTTCAGAAGGCAGTCAAAGGATATGCCATTGCTGAGCATCTTGCACATCTTCCCATTCCTCATACCGATTCCATTCAGGACGATTTCCCTGATGAGCATCTCTCTGTCCTTTCTCATCATCCCTTCTGGTCTCTGCACTTCGACGGTGCACTCAACTCCCAAGGCCAAGGGATCGGGGCTGTCTTGCTTACTCCAGAGGGAGTAACCATCCCCTTCGCTTATCAACTTCGATTTCCTGCTACCAACAACATCGCTGAGTATGAGGCTCTCCTGGCCGGCTTGAAGCACGCCTATCTCCTAGGCGCGCGCTATTTGAACATCATAGGAGACTCTCAGCTCGTCCTACGGCAAGTTCTGTCAACTTACCGTACTCGTGATCCTAAGCTCAAGCCTTATCAAGATTTGGTCACGCTCATTGCTAAGCGATTCCGTAAGCTGATCTATATTCATACTCCCCGTTCTTTGAACATTCTAGCTGATGCTTTGGCATCTCTTGCTTCCTCCTTATCTTTTCCTCTCAGTCGTAGTACTGAGACCATCGTCGTCCAGAGATTGGACGCACCCTCTATTCAAGATCCCTGGTTCGTCAACCTCAGGAAATCTGTTGAGGCGAGAGTTGAGAAGGAAGATCTCAAGGAAGTTTCATTAACAGAACTAGAGGAGATTCTGGACGAAGAAGAATTGCCTTGGTATCATGAAATCGAATTGTTTTGCAAAGAAGGGTCATTCCCAGAAGGGGCAAAGGCCGAGCAACGTAAGTCAATAAGAAGAGCCGCCGCAAGGTACACTATCATCGCAGGAGAGCTGTATAGGCGCGCTACTAATGGAATGCTCATGAGATGCTTGGATGATGTAGAAGCTTGGAAAGTGGCTGAAGCGGCCCATTCTAGCGAGTGTGGAGGTCATGTCAATGGCCAGGCTCTAGCGAAGAAGATCCTTAGGCAGGGCTACTATTGGCCCACTCTAGAGGAAGATTACTCCCTCTATGTCCGGAGGTGTCTTAAATGCCAACTCCATGCTGATAAAACTCACTCTCCAGCTTCGTCCCTCCATCCTATGACTGCTCCTTGGCCATTCTCTATGTGGGCTTTCGACGTTGTCGGCCCGCTCGGTGATCCTAATTCTCAGATCAAGCAAAAATCCTTCATCCTCACCGCTACTGAGTACTTCACCAAATGGGCCGAAGCCGAGACGTACGCGGAGATCAAAGCTACAACGGTGTGCCGCTTCATCATGAAGAATATCATCTCGCGGTTCGGAGTGCCAAGCAGCATCATCACCGACAACGGACCCCAGTTCGTCTCCCAAGAGCTTAAGGACCTATGTAAGAAGTTCAATATTGCACTGCATCATTCGTCTCCATATTACCCTCAAGGCAACGGTCAAGCCGAGGCCACTAATAAAACCCTTCTTAAAATCATTAAGAAAACATGCGAAGCACATAAATTTTCTGATTGGCCTGAAAGATTGGTGGAAGCTCTGTGGGCTTACCGCACCTCCGTCCGTACCCCTACGGGGCAAACTCCCTACTCTTTAACTTACGGGATGGAGGCGGTGCTCCCATACGAGATCTTAATCCCTTCCCTTAGAGTGCAGCTCGATAAGGAACTTAATCTCGATGAACGTCGGGAGGCGTTGCTGGTCCAGTTGGAACTCTTGGATGAGAAGAGGATGAATGCGGCTGATCACGTTTCTGTTTATCAAAAGAGGGTTTCGCGTTATTTTCAAAAGAAGGTAATTGAACGTAAATTCATGACGGGTGATATTGTTTTGAAACGCAAATTCGTTCGGTCTGCAGGTCCTAGGTCCAAGTTGCAACCTAACTGGGAAGGGCCGTTTGTGGTAAAGGAGGCTTATCCAGGGAATGCTTATCGTTTAGTAAACGCGGAAGGTGAGGAGCTCTCTCACCCGTGGAATGGGTTGTATCTTAAGCGTTTCTTTCCTTAAAATCTCAACCATGTGCTTCTCCGGCAATAAGAACTTCCTCCCTATCTTCGAAAAGAGGATCCCGAGTAAGGCAATCACACACTACACGGCATCCCTGGTCAGGCTCTTTGCTTATAAGACACCGTTTTCCTCGGGCATGCTTTAGGGGAAAGTCGAAGTCCCTGTCCGCTTCATTCTTCGGCTGAATCCAGGGGCAAGGAGTAAATAAGGAGGAGACCACCAATCCAAGCTTCCTAACGAGAAGAGGTCTCAAATAGGGGCAAGTCCGTTATGACCTGACGCCACAAGGAAGAAAGGAAAAGAAAAGAAAAGGAATACTCTTTACCAACAAAATCAAAAGCATCATCTCAAAGTCTGTGAATGAAATTTCAAAAGCTCCAAAAGGAAAAGAAAACTAGGCATGACAAGAGTGGCAGTACAGTTCCCCGCGGGACGTTATGAGCCCGGTCGCATGCATGCCTAAGTGGACAAAGGTTCGATGACGGACATAAAAGCCCCGGCACAACAGACCAAATCTCTAATAGGGTTGTACGATGAGGGAATCAAGTTCTAAAATTCTACATCTGGCCAAAGCTTACCCCCATGTTCCTTTTTTCTTTTAGGACTAAGATGAGTACCCTAGGTATGGCATTGGTAAAAACACCGTCACAATGATCAGGTCTCGGCCAGGGGTTGTCACACTATCGCACGCCGGTCTCAAGACTCAACCTAAAACGAGGAAGGTCTCGCGTTGCTAGAGAGGCACTGGTTTTTCAAAATCCAAAAAACAACATCAAATATTTTCAAAATCCAAAAACATCAAATATTTTCAAAATCCAAATACAACAAATATTTTCAAAAATCCAAAACAAAACAAATATTTTCAAAAATCCAAAAACATTAAATATTTTCCAAAACTCCCAAAAATACCATCATATGCATAGCATGCATCGCATTTTCATTATGTTTTCACCTATTTAATAAGGCTCCACCCCTTGACCAAATATCAAGAAATGGTCATTATCTAACTTGCTTTAAGGCAAGGGGTTGAGTCTAAGAACAGATCTAACTTGTTTCATGTTTGAGTGTATGCAGAATACAGGGACAAGCCCAAAAGCAAAAACTCACAACTATGCAGGTTCAGAGTGTGTAACGCGCCAGCATCAGACCGTTACAGTCATATAACGGGCCCATATTTGACCGTTATTTCCCTTCAGGCATGGGCCTTCTTCTTTTTTTCATTGAACCATCACTTTAACGGTCTGAGATCTACCGTTACTTGAATATAACGGCTCACGACCCATCCGTCATATCCTTCAGAGACCGGGCTCTTGTTACTCCCATTCTGACGGACTGTCGCAGGACCGTTATTTCCTTGTGGCGGCCCGGTGCATATCCGTCGCTGACTCCAGAAGCCCTGTCTGCTAACATCAGTATAGCCTTTCAAACTATGGAACTCAAGATCATTCAACTATGGCAATCTCATCTCATTCAAGCAAAGATTAATGAAATATAATTCTTGATAAATTCAACTTCGATTGTCAATTACAATATTTCTCTCATGAACAAACAGAAAATCAAAATACATTCAATTTCTTATCCGCAAGAGGGCGGATTTTTCTCAACTCTTTCATGTAATCTCGGCGTGTTTCGTCGTTCTCTTCAACTTCTGCTTGCCACGGGCGCACCTTGCTGATCTCCCACATGGTCAGCGCGTTCCGGACTGCTCGATCATCTTCCTCGGTCCCCATCTTCCTAGGTAGAAGGGGAGGGTAGTGTGATAGTGCAGAAACGCTGATTCGAGGTAATCCAATCTGAAGGTGGCATCGGTGCGGGTTGTAGATCGCCATGGTAGTGTTCCCAACTAGCTGGAGGTTGAGGCCTTGACGCCGCGGTATTTTAAGAAGAGTGCTTCGGAGGACTCTTGGTCGCATGATGAACTTGTCCATTGGAAGAATGTTAAGGAAGAGGCGCCATTCGTCCCGAGTTTTCTTATCCGCCGTCTTGCATTCAACCTGAGGAGAATATCCAAATGCCCCTCCAATAAAGAAGAGAGGGTGGCTCCCGAAGATCCTGCTTGCTGAAATCATGCTTTCCTTAGGAAGGAATTTGATTCTTATACCCATCCAGCATTCAAGAAGTATCATGGAACCAAATAAGGGGCCTCCTATGCAAGCCGAGCTTAGTCCTTCATAAAGGTATGAGAGGACCGCTTGAGAGATAGACATACCCCGCCACAGCCCACTAATAATACCAAGGTTTTGGATATCTAAGAGGTGATCGGTCATGGTAAAAAGGAAGACTCCACCCAAGCAAACCGCTACCGCCTTGGCTATAGCTTCATGTCTCTCCCACTTATTTTTACAATGAGACACTATCCATTATGCCAAAGGAATCAAGTGAATGTGGTGTGGGCTGATCATGGTCCTCACGTCCTTCGGGTTATGAATGAAGTCGCTTAAAATCAAGGACGGATCAATAGGCTCGATTGTGTAGCAAACCCGGTCTTCATCCCCCACTTTAGTCTTAGGAAGGGCTAGGTAGGTTTCTACCTCCTCCAATAGGACGGTTGCTTCGAAGGAAGGGAAGATGAAGGTATGAGTTTGTGGATGCCATAATTCCACAAGTGCTGAAAGGCTTGGCCAATCAAAGGACAATTTCTGAAAATTCTTGCCTAAAACCAAGAGAGGTTGGAGGTGCCATGCTTTAAGGATTGATGTGACCTCTATGGGGAGTGCCTTTACTATGGGAGCCACCCACCTCAGATTGGAATAACACCTTGGGCCAGGGAGGGGCTTGAAGAAGGAAAGGAAGAAAGAAGGAAGTCATGAAAAGGATAAGTGCAGCAAAATTCTGAACTTTGGATGAGTTGTGAGAACTTACCACTCTTTGGACGTTGGAGCTTAGGTGTTTGGGAATTGAGGTTAGCCGTTGAAGCTCTCCATGTTCCCTCCTTGCAGCCTTAGGGTCGGTGTAAACCTTCTCCTCCATAGCCATCATCTCGAAGCTCCTCTTCATCTTGCTTTCTGCTCTTTGGAAGAGCTCTTCAAACCCTAGAACAGAGGTTTCAGCAAAGCTGCGATTTTGATTACGGTTTCAAGTTGCTAAGGCTTATATTTAACTTTGAAAGGATAAGACTTGAGCTAGAAGGCTTTATCTGCGATCAGGATAAGTTCTAGTAAGGGATTAGGTGGCTAGACCTCGGATTTTAACTCCCACGGCTCAATCCGTCTTGGAATACGACCCAGGCTCTAACGGTCTGTCGTAGGGCCGTTACTCCACTCCGACGCGCCTACCCTAGGCCGTCATATTTCCTGTGGGTTTGTTTTTTCTAAAACATGTTCTGTGGCGATTAACGGTCCTAGGGCAGACCGTTGCTCTTTGTAGCGGATGAGATATGATCCGTTCTATTTTCAGTCACTCAGGTTTCTCTCTTCTGGGCTAAACGACGGTCAGGTTAGGACCGTTTCTTTACTCTGACGCGTCTCCCTCAAGCCGTCGCATTTCCTGTTGGTAATTCTAAAATCATTGTTCTGCCATGATTAACGGACTAGCAATTGGCCGTTATTCTCCTATGACGCACCTTCAATGGACCGTCACTTCGCCCGCAGTACCTCCACTAAGTAAAGCTCTGTGATGATTAACGGCCTTTGGTCTGCGCGTCATTTGATTATGACGGTCCGAGCCACGACCGTTACTTTCTCTGCTGCTGAATTCAGGCAATTCCTTCTGCCCCTGCCTAGACCTGGCGGTCTTTCACATCTGTACACCACATCTTCTCCACAGGTGCTGCACACGTTCATCCATTCATGTCTTAGTCCACACTCACACACATCAAACAACCATTCATTCATTCACACATTCACCCTCACGTGTGAAAAGAGAAAAGAAAAAAGAAAAGAAAACACAGAAAACCAAAACAAAAGATAATTTCATTCCATTTTGCTAAAAGTTATATACAAGTAAAAATAGAAAACACAGAAATAAATACATCACTCGGCCGGCTTATCCGCCGGGCCGTCCTCAGCCTCTCTACCCTCGGGTCTCCTGGCCGGAGGCACTATGAAAGCGCTCACCTCCTGATGACCCCTTTCCGCCCTCTCATTCCTCCGCTGAGCAGAGGAACTGACAAGGTAGTCTGCCGCCGATCCGGTACGGGCAGCACTCCTTGGCGCTCCGCTATGGGAAACGCTCCGCTCCGGTCCTCGGCCCATCATCCGTATGGTCCTCTCCAAGGTCCGGACCTCGATCTTCATATCGTGGGCCTCGAGTCGCGCAGCTCGTGCCTCAGACCGGTATCTCTCCAGGTCTGCCATCTGCATGGCAGTCCGTGCAAGCTCTCCCCTCAGACGAGCCGTCTCTGCTCGGAGAACCTCTATCTCTGCTCGGGCTTGATCGGTCTCAACCCGGCTTCTCTCTACCTCTGCCCTCGCCCGGGTGGCCTCAGCCACTGCTGCTGCTAGCTCTACTGCCTGTAGATTGCATTGCATTGCATATAGTAAAGTCATATGAATAGGCATAGTCATAAGCATAAGCATGTCACATCTTACCCGCTCTGCGAGGGTGGCCTCCGCCTCCTCGGCCCGGGCAATTGCCCGAGCAAAATCAGCATCCCGCTCAGTCCTGTCTGCCGCAGGCTGCGAGGACGACGACGGGGCATCTGGTCCTGCTCGTTGGGCTCCCTCGGCCCGCTGTATTATCACAGTCAAAGCATTAGCATCATTCATAATCATGTAGAAAGTATTTAGAGTCTTACCAAGAGCTGCAAAGCAGTCCGGTACCCGTCCCGTTGTTGGATGGTGGAGTGGAGTAGCCCTTCCAGCTCGGCTATCCGTCCTTCAGGATCTAGCTGCATTTAGAAAGCATAAGTCAGCATCCATCATCTTGCATTTTCATGTAGAAAGGTTTTTTAGGTTTAGAATTGCATACCGGTCGTCGGGTACCTCGGTACACCCGGTCGCCGTAGAATCGAGCGAAGGCCTTCAGGTAGGCCTCGTCGCTCTCATCCCGATCCTTCACAGCCCTGCCTCGCTTCCTCCAATCGAGGACGTACTTCGCCTTCCGGGCGCGCCAATCCACATTTCCACTGATGCCCCTCGCCGACTTGCCTGGGTGGTCATCATTGCGATGCGGAAAGGTCACCTCGGGCTGGTGTAGTCCCAGAGTCCGTAGGATCAGCCTGTAGTGCAGAGGCTCGATGATATGGATGCAGTGCAGCCATATGTCTCGCCCCCGGTACGATAGAGACGCCTCTACCCACGGCTGTCCCGTGTAGCCTTCACCGCGGTACGGGGCCCATCTCACCTGAAAGCATTTTTATTCATCAGCATTTGTCAGCATTAGAAGCATATAGAAGCATATAGAGGCATGTAAAGCACATAGAAACCATTTTGAGTCCCGGGCTTACCGATGTATGTGGGTAGGAGTCCAGGTCATCCTGGATCGTCCGGGTCAGTCTAAGGATCGATCCCGTGTCCCTCGCCACCGACCATCGCCTCGCGATTGGTATGAGGCCGGGATGGAGTAGTGCGCCTCTCCCGATGCCTGGGAGGTACATGTAGCTCCAGATCTGCATTTAGAAATCGAGTCAGTCGCATCATTTGCATAAATCATTTACAAAAATCACAGCATAATCATAATCATGGCATAATGGAAAGCATTTAAAGTGCATTTACCTGTAGGAAAGGCGAGAAGCCGCCCAGCATCGTCTCCCGATCCGTGGTGCTCAGGGAGTCGAACAAGAATGCGAGTACTGCTGCTCCCCATGCGTACTTCTTAACTCTGCTCAAATCCTCTATCATCGGCAGCAGTCTGTAGCTGATGACGTCTGCCCGAGTCGCGAACAGGAGCTTCCCAAACAGTAACATCAGGAAGCGCCTGAGCACTCTATCTCCCTCCTGTCCTGCCTCTGCCGCCACGCGAGGGCGCACCTGGTCGATCACTCTGCCCAGATGCTCCTCAGGCAGCTCTCCCACGGTGATCGCCGCTCCTCTCAGCCCCAAGCTCTCCTGCAGCACTGATCTCGCAAGCTGGGAGGAAGACTGTCCCGGCCTGATCAGATCTAGCCCGAGCAACTGCTGTGCTATCTCTCAGTAGTCGCCGTATGTCCATCTGGTCACTGCAGAGCCATGGACTCTCAATCCAGTAATCCTCGCCATGTCTTCCAGTGTGGGGATCATGTGGCCCCATGGGAAGATGAACGCCCTACTGATCGGGTCCCATCTCTCGTGCAGTGCATACAGTAGTGGCGTATCCATCCAAATCACCTCGATGCTGAGTGTGAGCGACGTCACGCGGTTCGGGGGGGGGGGGGGGGGGGCGGAGAGGACGCGGAGCGCGCGGGCTCCTTCTTTTTTGTTTTGCTGCAACACAGAAATAAGAGAAAAGAGAGAAGGGGCCACCACGGGAGATTGCTCCGGCGGGGCGAGCGGGACAAATGTGATATAGCAAGATATGGGGGTTAAACGGCCATAGCGGGAAGTGACTCGCCGCGGCTTCGGGGGGACGGGAATGGTGCAAAAATTAAATAACAAGAATTGAAATGGTCATTGGGGAAGTGACTCGCCGCGGCCTCGAGAATATGAGCAGATAATAAGATGACATAATATAAAGAGAATACAAAGAGCGGGAATTTAAACGGCCATTGGGGAAGTGACTCGCCGCGGCCTCGAGAACATAAACAGATAAGAATATAACGTATAAGATCGTGAATTTAAACGGCCATTGGGGAAGTGACTCGCCGCGACCTCGAGAATATGAGCAGAATATAACAGAATATAAAGAGAATATAAGAACGAAAATTTAAACGGCCATTGGGGAAGTGACTCGCCGCGGCCTCGAGAACATGAATAGATAAGAATATAACATATAAGAACGGAAATTTAAACGGCCATTGGGGAAGTGACTCGCCGCGGCCTCGAGAACAATATGTGATCGCCAGGGGCCAAAAGACCCCAAAAATAAGAAGGTGATCGCGCCTACCTCAAGAGCGAGAGATGGGGGGTTGCTTCTTCCTCCCCCTTCGGCCGGCCGACGGAGAGGGCTTTCCTCGACTACCCTTGCAAAACAACGACAAACAAATGACAAGTGGATTAGAAAGATGGAGGTGTAGTATTCAAATCCTTGCGATAAAAATAACGAAATGATGGCAAGACACACACCTGGTTGGTGTTATCTTTTAAACCCCTCTCGGACTCGAGTAGGAGGAAAATGAGATGATGGATGTAAGAAGTGTATAAGAAAAGGTGCCCTTATGAAGGGGGATAGGGGATGCAAGATGATGAATGCAAAAGAACTACGAAGAAAAGGAAAGAATTGGCTTATTGAATGTGCCGATGGTGAAATCCGGCGGAGCTCCGGCAGCGTGGGGATGACGTGGAAGCGCGGTGGATGAAGACGACCTTCCTCTCGCGAGCGTGAGCACCCGAGAAGCTGGCAGAACCTCCACCTACAAACGAACCCACGGGTTAGAAAATGACTCCGTAGCCTCTGGGCTCCGGTAGCCTATCGGATCACTTCCAAGCTCTCCCAGAACTGAGGGGGTGGGCCTCTATTTATAGGGCTCTGGAGGGTGGAGGCGTCTAGGACCCTGGACACCTCCATCAGGGTCGAGCTAATATTTTATTCTATTTTTATTAATTTTTTTGGAATATTTTTGTGGAGGCATCCAGGGCCCCGGACGCCTCCAACATGTCCACCGAAAACCGACGACGGCCGCACGCGGTTTGGCACAACGCGTGATTTTGTGAGCGGCGCCTCGTGATTCAGAAATGGGCGCGTCCAGGTGGCTGGACGTCTCCATAATTTGGCTTTTTCCACACACGACAAACCGTCGTTCGATGGCCGGCGCCCGTGAGAGAGTTGATGGAGGCGTCCAGGGGCCTGGACGCCTCCAAAAATATATTTTTTTATTTTGATTTGTCTTTTGTGCCAAGGCTGGCATTTTGATTTTTTTATAATTGTTTTTATGGAGGCGTCCAGGGGCCTGGACGCCTCCATTAATATATATATTTTTTTATTTATTTTTTTTATTTTTTATGCCAACTGGCATTTTACACACATTTTTTATTTTTGTTTTTATGGAGGCGTCCAGGGGCCTGGACGCCTCCATTAATATATATATTTTTTATTTAGTTTTGGGCCCTGAGAAAATAAATAAATAAAATTAAAAATATGGGGGCATCCAGGGGCCTGGACGCCCCCATTAAAACCCACCCGGGTCCTCAATCGGCGGCTGCCCGGCAGACACATTCTTGGTTTCGGAACCTCTTGATGCGTCTGACTGGTGTTGATGCCGTCCGAATGCCGTGACGAAACGATTCCGGATGCCGAAAAAGGCAGAAGAACACCCAAGAAAAGGAAGTACTCAAGTGATTCGAAATGCGTAAGTCGTCGCGGGGCGTCGTATAGTAATATGAGACTTTCTCAGGAGACGTTAAGAATGGCGTGTCTACAGCTGCCCCGCCTTGGCGTCTGCTTTGCAAGGGAGCGACACGTAGTGGAATGGTATCGAAGTGGAGTGAAATGTAGTGGGAGCGGACTGATAAGTTGATGCCATGGTGTGATGAGACACGCTTTTGACGTTACTGTTTGGAATCTTTCCTGAAGTTTCAATGAGGCGACCTTGAAGAATGTCTTTCAAATATTGACGATTGCTTGGACGGAGGTCAAATAAGGGAGGGTGAGATGTGCGCTCAGGCACGAAACAAAAAGAGACCAACTTCTCGGTGTGGAAGTACCTGGGTCATAAACCTGCATGTTTCACCTTTGGGGAGCGATTACCAGCCAACGTGGAAGTGCTGCGGCCAAGGTGGGTCAAACAAGGTAAAAAGGAATATCTGAGGGTCTGTCCAAACACGGGTCTCCTTTTAGAAGAGCAACATAGGGCCGTTTCAAGGAAACTCAGTATTTCATTCGAAGTGGAATATCTCATATTTGTAGGAATTGAAGCACAACGGCCTTCGCAATCGAATCGCTTGAATGATCTTCCGCAATAAATCAAAGTCCTATATGAATGCATGCTGGGTTAAAATAAAAAATTAAAACAAACTAAAATAGAAAATAGTCAAGGATAATATTGTCAACTTGTTAAGAACGGGTCAGGATACTAATCCGGTGAGCTGATACTGGGCTGGGGCCCGTTTATCCGCGCACCAACTCACTGAACGGGACCGTCGTCCCCATGCTACCACAAATTAACGGCCTATCCGTACAACCCAAATTCTTCCGGGATCATCACCGTTTTTGTTGAAGGGGAACTCAAATCCTAGATTCGTTCGGGCCGCAAGGTCCTTGACATGTTCTAGTAGCGTAGGTATCATATACTATGATGCATGACTTGGTGGGACCAACCATTGAAAGGTGGGACAAAGACGTCCGTTAGTAAAACCTGCATAGACTGGCAAAGGTTAGCAACATCAGAAAGTAGCAGAATCACAGCAGAATCGCACCACAGTACAAAGGAGATCCAGACAAAATCTTGACAATGACCACTGATGTGACATGTTTTGTCCTGTAGCGCCCTTCCCTTCCTATAAGAACTCTCCTAAGGCTAGTTCATTCAAATGGACCAAGGTGGGTTTTGGAAGCTCAGGCGAGGAAGGAGAGGAGAATCTAGAGGTTTAAGGATGGAAGGAGAGTCTTCCCGCGTTATGAAGAGGAGCAGGCCTAGCAGCGAGATCAGGCGACTCTCCGACCTTGAGGGTCATTTGAGTGGGACGATCATGTCGCATATGGTAAGCTGATTCGTTTCAAATTTCTCCACGTGAACCTTCTTCTTACTTCCTTCCTTTCTTCTTCTTTCTTTTCTCTTCCAGTCATATCCACTCTTCCCAGGCCCGAGGAAGTTTTCCAAACTGCCATGGCTTTCAAAGCTAACTTCCAACATCTCCATTGGCATGAGGGCCATACTCTCGAAGTGGCATCTGCAGGGGCTCCTTATTCACGCCAAACACTATGAGAAGATTCGTATGGACTGGGCGGCTATGGGCGCACTAGTGGAGATCTGGCATCCCCAGACCCACACTTTTATCTTCCCGACCTTCGAGGTGACCATCCTCCTCGAGGAGGTGGAACTTCTGCTCGGATTGAAGAAATTCAAGAGTGACGGGAAGGTGAAGGCTATGCGGATGCTGACACTGGTGACTTCCGAAAGCGTTCTTGGGAGCTTCATGCCGCCCGACGCAGCCAGAAAGGTCCGTACTCAAAAGGGGATCGATCTTTAAAAGCTTGCGGAGTGGGTCATAGACGCCTTGAGAGGGTCACCAGACGATGACTATTTGGAGGGAATCATGAAGGGGTTCACCATTTGTCTGACGAGTGCTCTCTTGTTTCCTTATACCGATAACATGGTGGAGGAAGACCAACTGAGTGCTATCTGTGGGATCTGACGTGAAAAAAGGGTGGGACCCGCTGTCCTCGCCTACATGTATAGTGGCCTTACTGCCTCGAGCATGGGTAAGCCTCCTTTCGGTTGCGCACTTATCCTGAATTGCTGGCTTGATCTGCACTTCAAATTCGACCACCGCGAGGGAATGCCAACTGCTTCGAAGCTCTTCCAACAAAGCCCGCTTCACCACATAGCCGACGTGTTAGGCTTCGGTGGTACTGTAGTGAACCGCGTTCCGTGGCTGAAGAAACGTGAAGACTGGCGGTCTCACTTCTGCACCGTGACACAAGGCTTCTTTACTTGCGCACCGGCATGTTTGCTTTCGCTAGATCTCCTCATGAGGCCTTCTCCCGAAGTTGATCTTCAACTGATCGGCGCGACCGAGTTCGTCCTTTATAATGCGCATCGGTGCTGCCTCCAGATTGGCATCCCACGCCATTCGTTCCCGCCACCGACTGGCATCGTTCCTTTGAAGAAAATGGAGTTGGGCACTGAAGCGGACGCGAAGGAAGCGAAGGCCATTAAAGCTCCCTGTAAGACAAGTGTTGCGGGAAAGGCCTTAGCGCACGTGGTGGAAGAATGCGAGCCGTGGAGGGCTTATGTAACCGAACTGGGGAAGTTAAGGCCTAAGGCGCCTAAGCCCCTGATGTAGCTCATTCTGCTTTTCTGATGGAATAAAATCTGGTATTTGGCAGTTTTGGACCAGTTCCGTTAATTATTATTGTCTTTTTTGTGGTTTTTCTTTTTCTTTGTGTTTTTATTTTTTTGTTTGGATTATATACATACTCTTATCTTTTTACTTTTATTATATATATATACTTTTTTTGAAAAATTTTTATTATGGGGGCGTCCAGGGGGCCGGACGCCCCTAATTTTATATTTTTGATTTTTTAAAAAAAATTTTTGATTTGGGGGCGTCCAGAGGCCTGGACGCCCCTATTTTTTTTATTTTTGATTTTTTTAAAATTTTTTATTTGGGGGCGTCCAGGGGCCTGGACGCCCCTATTTTTTTATTTATTATTTTTTTGTTTTTTTTATTTTGGGGGCGTCCAGGCTCCTGGATGCCCCTAAATTTTTGAATTTTGAAAAAAATAAAAAAAGCGGGGGCGTCCAGGCGCCTGGACGCCCCAAATAGGGTGGATTCTATATAAATGGGGGGGGGCCTCCCCCCTTTACTCAAGTACTGTTCATTCAAATCACCCAGTCAATCCAGACGACCCATTCTTCGTCCCAATGGAGCGAGGAGGATCGAGCCAGGGTCCAGAGAAGCGGAAACGACGGGCTCGTCGTCCGAGGAGGCTGAGGGATGATGCCGTGGGGGCTGTTGCGGCGGAAGAGATTGCCGCGGGTGAGGAGGTTCTTCCTTTGGCCTTGGAGGCTGCAGTGGATGCTGGCGACGCGGCAGAGGACGAGCACGATCCGGTAATCCCCTTAGACCTCCATTCTATTGGTTCACTGGGTTAAAAGGGCGGACGAGAGGCTATGTGGCGAACGCCGGGTGTGAGGGAAGGAGGCGTCCAGGGTCCTGGACGCCTCCACAATTTCTTTTTTTTGTTCTTTTTTTTAATTTATTTATTTTCATAAATAATAAAAAAAAGAATTAAAAAAAGGAGGCGTCCAGGGAAGGGGACGCCTCCATAATAATATATATATATATATATATATATATATTATTTATTTTTGTTTTTTTTGTTTTTTGGGTTTTTCTAAAATTAAAATAAAGAAAATGAAATGGAGGCGTCCAAGTTGTTGGACGCCTCCAAAAATAAAAATATTTTTTAAAAATAAAAATAAAATAAGATGAATAAGTAGTATATACAGTGTTATTGTTTAGTATTATTCATGATGCTGATGTATTTTTTATTGGTTTTGTGGTGTGCAGGGTGTGATGAAAGGACGGATCAGCTGGTCCTTAGTGGTGGCAGCATACCGTGGGCTGTCGGACTTCCAGAGGGCGCGTGTGGACGCCATGGGCTTTGGAGCTTTCCTTAGGATCGAGCCCTTTCGGCTCGACCTTCCTCTTATCCAGGCATTGAGGGAGCGGTGGCATGCGCCGAGCCGAGCGTTTCTGATGCCCTGGGGGCACATGGTGCCGACACTCGAGGACGTGGCTCGGATCACCGGGCTACGGGTTGACGGAGAGGCGGTGAGCGGGGTCACCTACCTCGACGACCGAGAGAGTGCCCTGGACCTGCTGTGGTTAGAGACGAGCGTGACTGATAGAGACAGCAGGGTAGTTGGCCGAGTGGAGATCATGGAGGCGCTCGGATTCGTTGACCCGTGCCAGCGGGTTAGCGAGACTGGAGCGGAGTTTCTGGCACGATTGGAGGGAGATGCCCGTGCAGCTTTCACCCAGGATCCGAGCGAGAGGGAGCTGGTGGATCTAGACCTTCGGAGGTTTCTTTTCTTCTTCCTGGGCCGCCTTCTGCTGGGGACGAAGGGGGATGGCATCCACTGCCGTTTCCTCGGGATCTTGGCGGATCTTGACAGAGTGGGGCACTATGCGTGGGGGGCGGCTCTGCTTGCCCATTTGATTGCCGATCTCTCCCAGACTTCGGAGAAGGAGACGACAGTCAGTGGCTTTGCACCTTTTCTCCAGGTAAATATTTTATTTATGCATTCCCACAGTTAAATATGCAATTATTTGTACTAATGATGTATGATGGATGCAGGTGTGGAGCTATTACTATTTCCCGATGGGGAGGGCTAGGCATGGGAACAGGAGGGATGTGCCTCTGGCGCGGCGGTGGAGGCCGGTCGTGGTTGCAGCACCCCACGGCTACCAGCTGGCGTCGCTTCGTCGGGAGCTGAGCGAGTATCCCGAGGCCATGGTATGATGCGTATGATTTTTTGTGTTTTTATGCATGTGACTATCATGATGTATGCATGGTGATGCAGGTGGTGTGGAGGCCCTACCTGGGCATGGGCGATGCTGGCCAGCCTTGGGTTGTAGCGGGTCTTCCTCGTTTCAGGCGGGACGTGTGGGTCCATTGCCTGAACGAGATCGAGCCGCTTCGGCTGAGGCTGGTTATGAGGACGTTGGGGCTAGCCCAGGAGTGGGTTGATGTAGAAGAGCCGGCCCGCATTGGACGGAAGACCAAGGGGAAGGCGAAGGTTGTAAACTGTCGTACGCGCTTCCCAACACAGTACCAGGACTAGCAGCAGGGCGGGGTCCCAGTGGTGTCCCATGTACAGGACATTACTGATTACCTGAGATGATACCGGGCTACGTATGGGGACCGCCTCTTCCTTGGTGGTATGGCAGGGGTAAGTGAAATGAGAATGCTTCACTCTTTTATATGTATATGCATGTGGTACTAACTTACGTGCAATGCAGGATGCTCGTGATACCATGATCGCCGACCTGCGGGCCCAGTTGGCGGACGCCAGGCGACAGTTGGTGGCCATCCGACAGGAGTTGGAGATCCTGGTGAGTTTATGTGATGCATTTTTTTTTTTTGCGACCTGGATTTTTGATGCTTAGCCTTTGACTGACGTTTGCCCCGTGTTTCAGCGGGCCCACCAGACAGCGGCAGCCGGGACGGCTGGTGGAGCGGGTTCCAGTTCGCGGGGCCCTCCTCCGGAGGTTTCTGCCCTCCAGGAGCAGCTGGCGTATGCGGTGGCTCGGGCTGAGGAGGCCGAGCGTGACCGCGAGGCTCGAGTGAGCGTTTGCCTGACCTCGACTCTCCTTCTGGCTACCCTCCTTCTATCACTGTTCTCTTACGGTGCATGCGTGCTTTGACAGGTGGCCGAGATTCGGGAGGCCCTGGCGCGTGCTGTTCGTGCCGAGCAGGAGCGCGACGCTCGGGTGGCGGAGCGTGACTCCCGGATTACAGAGCTGGAGGAGGAGCGTCGACGAGAGGCTGAGGAGCTCCCTCGCGACGTAGTGGATCTGCGGATCGCCCTCGAGCTGTCGAGGAGAGAGGCGATGAGGGAGAGAGAGGAGAGGGAGAGGGATAGGGAGAGCGTGGAGAGAGAGAGGGAGAGGGATAGGGAGAGAGAGAGGGAGGAGCGACAGCGGGATCAGACCGAGAGGAGGGCTCTAGAGGCCCAGCTGCTGGAGCTCCGATTGAGTCTCGGTACGGCGGAGGGGAGGCTTCGGGAGAGCGAGGAGCGGTACCAGAGGGCGAAGGAATGCGGGACCGACTTCGTCAGTCTGGTTCTTTTTCCATGGGCAGCTATCTGGTTTCTTCGGCCGAGGAGCGTCGTCGCGCCTTCGAGGCTGGAGTGCCACCGCAGGGCGAGGCGAGCACGGCTTCTCAGGGTTCGCAGAGACCCCCTAGGGATCCCCGGCAGAGGAGGGAGGAGAGAGATGACCAGGAGGGTGATGGTGAGAGTTAGAGAGTTACTTGTACACGTCACACTTCTCACTGTATGATGTACTTTCGGCTATTATATGAAATGAAAATAGCTTTCTTGTGTTATGTGTACTTTTCTCTCTCCCACACTTTCTTCTTTGCACTGAGTTGTCCTTCGAGGCACGCTCCACGAGACCTTACCCTGAACAGCGGGGAACTACGCTTTACATGGGGGGATTCTGTTTCCTTTCTCCCCCTTTTGGGCGCGTCTAGGTGCGAGGACGCGTCTTAGTCCTTGAATTCAAATTTAAAGCGTCGGGTGGCCTTTCTTCTCCCGTGCCTTACCCGCAAACGAGCCCGCCTTCCGCCGAAACTCGCTTGCCCCTTTTCTCGTCTTCCTCCTCTTTTGATTGATGGAGTTCGGTGGGCTCGATCATGGTGAAGGTGGAGAGGGACGAGGAACTCCTCGCCCGAGGAGGGACGCGCCCGAGCACGGAACGGCGTCCATGGAGGAGGAAGGGGCGCTTCGGGCCCCCGAGGGACCCGAGGGGCCCAATGGCGCGGAAGGAGGTGAACACGGCTCGGTGAGTGCTTGGTTTTCCCCCTCTTTGATCCATTTTGAGTTTTGAAGCAAGCCGTGCGAGGGGGGAAAGGGTTCGGTGAGTGTCGCACTTAAATGATGGACGCGTCCTAGACAGGGGACGCGTTCTTTTTGACTGATGTGGGACCCCTTTCTTGGTGCACGACATGGCGAGGACCCTAGGCCTGGCTGATGAGTGGGCGAGTGCGGACGAGCCGAGCCGCGTCAGGAGGGAAAGTCGCGGCAAGGCGAGGCTCGAGGACTGGCCCGTATGTCTCCCTGGACAGCAAGCGGGTGTATTGGTGCAGGACAGCGCCGACTTCCTACGGCGGCAGAGAGAGAGTTATGTGGGGCTTCCCCAAGCTGGGGACACACGTGGCATCGGCGGCTCGCGCGCCCAACTGTCAGAGGCTAAGCGGCAGCTGGCCGTCGCTCAACATGAGCTGTCGCTCCTGGTAAGTTAAGTGCCGCACTTTTATCTTCAGATTTGGAGTTTCACTGAGACCGTTGGTTATTTTGTTCCAGCGTGCCCAGCAGACAGCGACGGCGGGGATGATTGGTGGCACATCTTCCAGTTCCTCGGCCCCTTTTCTCGAGATTGCCTCCCTCCGGGAGCAACTTGCCGATGCGGTGGCTCGGGCGACCCGGGCGGAAGAGGAGTGTGACGCCTGGGTGGCGACTGTAGCGGAGCTGCGGCATCGCGGTGAGGAGAGACCTTCTCCAGACATCCTGGAGTTAAGGGTTCTTCTGCAGATGATGAGGAGAGAGGCAGAGAGAGAGAAAGCCGAGAGAAGGTCCGAGCGACAGCGGGATCAGACCGAGAGGAGGGTCTTGGAGGCCCAAGTGAGGGAGCTCCAGCTGGGCCTTCAGGCCATCGTGCAGAGGCTAGGAGGGATGGAGACGCGCTACGAGAGAGCGCGAGAGTTCGGGGAGCGACTCCGCCAGTCCGGTCGCTTTGCCGCTAGTGGCTTCTTCGCCACGCCAGGGGAGGAGCAGCGAGTCACTGCTGCGGAGCAGGCGCCAAGAGGTGAGGCAGGTGCTACTGCACGGGGATCCCAGAGGCTTCTGAGGGACCCTCACCTCGGGGGAGAGGAGAGGGACGCCTAGAGGGACGAGCATGGAAATAATGGCAAGAGCTGGCGAGCTAGTGGACCCGCCACCTCTCTATGATTGTAGTGTTTGTGACAGCTTATGTAGAATTATGAATGGAATGATTTGATTTTCTGCTGCTTGTTTGTTCTCTTGTGGGTTCCTTCTTCCCTACACTTCTTTTCCTTTGCACTGTTCCCATGTGATGGGTCTGCCGAGACTCAACGCCCAGCGGAGAATCGCGTCTTGTTGTGACCATTTTCCACGGGAATCTGCCGTCGAAATCAATAATGACGGCCCTAGCCCCTTTTCCGAACGTTGTGTCAAATTTTGCGGACGTCCTCCAAATCATGATAGGGTATCCCTAGACAACATAGGGGGCTAGTCGTCATATTCTTCGTCCAATCAATCACCCTGTGCGAACGGTGAAGTGACACACGGGACCGCATGGCAGGTGCCTCATTGCGAGGGCTATCATTAACAGGTGATGGAGGCAATCTTGGCCCACACTCCTTCCATTTCTATAAATTCTTGTCCCTTTTATCTTCCCAGGTATATCGAGGACTAACTCGAGGAGCACAAGTTCTCATGGGAGAGGAGGAGTTTAAAATTCTGAGAGTTGGATGGAGGGTGAATCTTCCCATTCCTCGAAGAGAAGCAGGTCCAGTGGTAGTAGTTCCAGGAGGCTTTCAGACATTGAAGGGCACTTCAGCGAAAGGGCCCAATCACAACTCGTAAGCCAAGTTTTCTTGCCCTTTTTCCCATTCTTTCTTCCTTTTTTCTGACCAAACCTCACCCCCATTCCTTGTATGTGTAGGTTGTGATGAAATCACAAATCTTATGGGAGTTGGTAGTAGCAGCGTACATATGCCTCCCAGATTTTCAGAAGGCGAGGCTAGACGTGATGGGATTTGGTACCTTCCTTCGGATCGAGCCGATCCAGCTCGACCTGGTCCTGATCCAAGCCTTGTGTGAGAGATGGGACCCAGTGAGTCGGGCATTCCTGATGCCCTGGGGGCACATGATGCCCAGCTTGGAGGATGTGGTCCGGATCACAAGCCTGAAGGTAGAGGGCGAGGCAGTGACCGGAGTCACTTACGCGGACTACAGAGAAGGTGCCCAGAAGTTACTGGGTCTGGACCTAGATGGTCGGAAAAACAGGTCGGTAGCTAGGGCGTCCCTCACGGATGCATTAGGGCTCACCGACACTCGTCGGCAGGACGACGAATCCTCAGAAGAGTTCATGGAAAGGATGGAAATAGGATGCCGTGCCGTGTACTGCACAGATTTCGGCAACTGGGAAAGATGCAACATAGATTTGAGGAGATTTCTCCTCTTCCTTTTGGGGAGATTGGTACTGAGCTCGAAAGGGGACGGTATCCAATGTTGCTTCCTGCAGCTGCTGTCAGACCTTGAAAGAGTAGGGTATTATGCCTGGGGCGCCGCCATGCTGGCACACTTGTTTGCAGGCCTATTCCAAGAAACGGATCGTGAGATGACTGTGAGTGGTTTCACACCATTCATTCAGGTATTTTTTGGTTTTGCTTGTTTTGTATTTTTTGTGTTTTTGCAAAGTACTGATGACCTACGCCGAGCAGCTGTGGAGCTATTATTACCTCCCTATGGGGAGAGCTCGGCATTGGCGACCCGTGATGGTGCCGTTAGCCAGGCGGTGGGAACCCATCATGAGTGCGGCACCCCTAACCTACCAACTGATGGTGCTAAGGCGGGAGCTACAAGAGTTCCCTGCAGCGATGGTAAACTGGAGACCCTACTCAGACATGGTCGATGCCGACCAGCCGTGGGTTCTAGCAAGTCATGCCCGATTCGGACGGGAACTGTGGATGCACTGCCTGAATGAAATCGAGCCGCTTCGGCTACGATTAGTTATGAGGATTTTAGGACTGACTCAAGAATGGGTGGATTCAGCGGCGCCACCTCGTGTCGGGAGAAAGACGCGGAGACCGGCGACCTGCATTGACTGGCGCGTGCGATTCCCCGAACAGTACGAGGACTGGCAACGGGGTGGCACGATTGTAGAATCACAGGCGCGGGATAGCGAGGACTACTTGCATCTATATAGGACAAAGTACGCAGAACGGTTCCAACCCCGGGGACTTGTGGAGGTAGGTTTCCCCTTTTCTCTTCTCTTCTTTCTCCTTTTCTTAGTTTTCTGGTGAAAATGCTGACTTGTAAGGCTGCAGGATGTCCGGGATGCCATGATAGCGAATTTACGAACTCGCTTGGCAGAGATGGAACAACAGTCGGGCGATGCCCGCGGAGCTACGAGTGCCTTGGTAGGTGTACAGTACGTTCCTAATTAAAACCCCAGATTCCAGATGTTGGCTGCTAATTCATGCGGTCGTAGCATGCCCAGATTGGCGCGGCTTCCCCAGCGATGGGAGTGGGTGGTGTCTCTTCCAGCTTGTGGATTCCCACCTCAGAACTTGACTTGCTTCATGAGTAACTTGCTCACGCCACGCAGCGTGCTGCGAAGGCAGAAGGGATGCTCTGTATACAGGTAAAAGTTTCAGTGTTGAGTTCTCTTGGTTTACGCCTTATCGCGTATCTGAGATGGTACACTTGGCAGGAAAAGGAGATGGAAGAAGCTCTTGCCAAGGCTGCGCAGAAGGAGGCTAGGATAGCAGAACTGGAGAGGGAATTGCGACGTCATTCTGATGACGACTCCTCTAGGGATGCCGTAGAACTGAGGATCACTCTCCAGTTGGAGAGGAAAGACCGCGAGAGAGAACGTGCAGAGAGAGAAAGAGACGCAGAGAGAGAAAGAGCCAACATATTGACTGAAAGGGAGGAACGAAGGGCCATGGAGGCCCAACTATTCGAACTCCGAATCAGCCTTGGTCTTGCTGAACAGTGGCTGAGAGATGGTGAGGAGCGCTACCGAAGAGCACGAGAGCGTGGCTTTCGTGTTGGTAGCTTCTATGCTGCTTCCGTGGATCAACGCCGGGATGTGGGAATAGGAAGGGGAGTACAGAGCGGTAGGAGTACCGCTTTTCGTAGTTGGGTAGCACCTTTAAGAGCGTTTTGCCCGGAGAGTAGTGGGACGAGTAATGCAGAGAGAGGGCGGAACTTGATGTAATTTTTTTGGTTTTTGGAATAAAATACAAGGTTCAGTTTGTTTATTTTTCACCTTTGCTTCAGTTGCCTGAATCCCTGCATATATCACTGAAACAAACAAATCAGAATTTCTGTTCTGACTTGGCCCCTTGCTCAATAAGCAAGTGGTCACTGTGACTGTCCTTGATAACTGGTCAAGGGGCCAAGCCTTTATTTAACGAAGGCAAGGGAAAGATGCGGTGACGATAAATGCGACAGGCAAGCACACGAATGCAAGCGGTATTAAAGTGAGATGCTGCACGTAAACGTAATTATGCAAAAATTGATTTGTTTTCTTTTTTATATTTGGCATTTTTTTGTTTTATCATAAAAAAGATTTTTTGTTTTTGTTTGTAAATATGTACATTTTTTTTCTTTTCCATTTTTTTTGCTTTTATTATAAAAAATTTTTATTGCTAACGTCCGGCAAGCACCCAAATGGCACCTAACCTTCGTGAGAATAGGGGTTTCTTACTAACCTCCCAGGTATCCTAAGTGCACATCTAGGTTGATTTGGGCCTCTAGACCCCTCGAATGATGATCCCGCCGGCTAAGACTTACCCTGATGACAATACCGTCATGCCATGCTTAGGCTTCCAGTTGCTTCCAACCACAGGGATTCACCCAAAAGATGTTTGAGGTAAAAGATTTGCCCGACCCGGGTCTGTTTCCTCACAACTCTAGATGGTATATGATGGAACACCCTGGAACCCTAATGACCAACCGCGCGACGCTGACCCGGAATCAGACGCCGTCGCACCCATAGGTGACGCGCTTGCATTGGCCTAAGCCCGAGGTTAAACAAGAAGACATCAAGTTGGTAAACAGGGGTCTTGACTAGCCAGAAACACGGAGACTCCTTCGCAGCGATAGCTTTTGCTTTTCAAAGTAGGTAACCAAATGTGTATATTAAAATAAGGCCGCAGACCCTGGGCAGTTTTCACCTTTCAGAAACTCCATCGAACCTTCATCTTTAGAGGGAGAAGGAAGAGTGTAGGAGATAAACCTCCTGAGAGGACCGGCAAAGCCGTTAACCCTGCGAGCGAATAAGGGCCTATTAACTCTTTCCTTTCAGACAACTTCAGACCAAATCTCGAGCATTTACATTCCACGGCCCCTTTTGTGGATTCAGACTTTTGCTTTGAGGGGTTCCGTTTATCGCAACAGGCACGGTCACGACCAGGCTTTTCTCTTGATTTTGATTTTGTATTTCTTTTTGTGAGGGAGATATAGTCGTTTGACGTTTGTGGGCTCCCTTTTTGTATGCCTGCGGGGACACTGCCCTCTTCTCGTGCTCTGATCGATGCTCGAGGAAATGGATCCTACTCTTGCCCTTGGGGTTTGAGTTTCGGTTTCTCATGCTCAGCGTTTTAAGGGCGCCGACTGTCTCATTTGGTCGAAGAGAAAAGAATAAAGATTACAGCTTCCGGAGATCTTCTGGGTGGAGCCCCACCGTAGGTGATGCTACCGACTTTTTTGAATAAAATACATAAGTGAGCACATGTTAGCTTCCTTCGAGCGAGCATAGGCCGACGTGGTCGGACAGGGATCTCCACGGTTCTGGCAAACCAAGACCCGGTGCCTACCAAGCCTTAATGGGCCCTATCCTAACATGAAGGTTAGATGCAGGGACTTAACTACATGGTGACTGCCAGGCATCGGCATTTTGAATTTTCCATATTTTTAGTGGTTTTCAATATTCTTTGTTTTTGATGTTTTTATCTTTTCATCATTTTTTTTGTTTTGTGCTAAGGGTAGTATTTCTTAAGATAAAGCCCATTCCAAGGGTGGGATAACTCGGTCCCTTCGGCGTTGACTAGCTTGTAGGCGTTGCCAGGGTACACGGCTTGAATTACAAATGGTCCTTCCCAATTGGGTTGGAGCTTAGAACGCGGACCTCCAGGTTTGACAAAAATTCTTTTTACGACCATCTCACCGACTTTGAATTTTCTCTCAACGACTTTCTTTTGGTAAAAGCGAGCGAGTCTATTTTGATACACACGCGCGTGTTCGGCAGCGGCCAGCCGCTTCTCATCCAAGAGTTCCAACTGGGCGAGGAGTGAATTACGACGATCGTCGAGGGGAAATTCCTCATCCAATTGTACCCTGAGAGAAGGGATCAGAGTCTCGTACGGGACTACCGCTTCCATACCATAAGTAAGGGCAAATGGAGTCTGCCCGGTGGGGGTACGGATTGAAGTGCGATAGGCCCATAGGGCTTCGATAAGTTTTTCTGGCCAGTCTGAAAACTTACTAGACTCGCAGGTTTTTTTGATGATTTTGAGCAATGTTTTATTGGTGGCCTCCGCTTGGCCGTTACCTTGTGGGTAATAAGGCGATGAATGATGCAATGCAATTGCGTACCTTTTACAGAGGTCCTGTAGGTCCTGAGAAATGAACTGTCGCCCATTGTCGGTGACGATCGTGCTTGGGACGCCGAATCTGGCGAGGATGTTCTTTATGACGAATTTGCAGACCGTTGACGCCTTGATTTCCGCATAAGCTTCAGCTTCGGCCCATTTCGTGAAGTATTCCGTCGCAGTAAAGATGAAAGATTTCTGCTTGGTGAGGGAATTGGGATCACCTAGGGGACTAATGATGTCGAATGCCCACATGGAGAAAGGCCACGGGGAAGATATTGGATGAAGTGAGGAAGATGGTGAATGGATTTTATCGGCGTGAAGTTGACACTTGACACACCTACGGACATAGACAGCACAATCTTCTTCCATAGTGGGCCAATAAAAGCCTTGGCGAATGATCTTCTTGGCGAGCATCTGACTATTCACGTGGCCACCGCATACGCCCGAGTGCGTCTCCTCTACACATTTCCAAACCTCATCGTCACCAAGACATCTTAACAGAATACCAGTAAGGCTCCTCCTATAGAGTAGACCTCCAACCAATGTATATTTCTGAGCCACCCTTCTTATTGCTTTCTTTTCCTCTGTGGTGGCCCCTTCAGGATAAGACTGATCTTGGCAGTATTTGACAATTTCATAGAACCATGGTTTCTCTTCATCAGCCAGTTCTTTTCAGCCTCTGCCAACATGATCTCTTCTTCTCAAGGATATCTTCCTGCAGGATCTTCTTGCTATCCTGTCTTTGATATTTACGTAGGAAGCATCATCGATTGCAGGGGCGTGAAGTTTGTAGATGGAAACGGACTTAAACCATCTTCCTAGAGGGAACCTTAAGGATGATACCAATGAGGCGAGGGCATCGGCGAGAATATTCTGATGACGAGGGGCATGAACAAAGATCAGTTTGGTGAATAGTTTGGCAAAGGCAGCAGTGAGTTCTTGGTATGGCTTGAGTTTGGGATCGCGAGTGCGATACTTAGTGAGCACCTGGCGAAGGATGAGTTGACTATCACCTACGACTCGCAACTCAGTGATACGAAAAGAATGAGCGAGTTCTAGGCCAGCTAGAAGGGCTTCATATTCAGCTATATTGTTGGTGACTGAAAATTTGAGCTGATATGCCAACGGGATTGTGAGACCTTCAGGCGATAGGAGGGCGACGCCGATTCCTCTCCCTTGAGAATTCAGAGCTCCATCAAAATATAGTGTCCACATTGGCTCATCCGATTGGTTGACGGACATTAGTTCCTCATCTGGAAACTCTGATTGGACGGGATCGAACTTGGGAAGAGGATGGTGAGCGAGATGCTCGGCTATGGCATAACCTTTAATCGCCTTTTGCTGGATGTAGGTGATGTCGAACTGAGAGAGAAAACTTTGCCAGCGTGCTAGCCTATCCGTAAGGATGGCTTTTTCCAGAAGGAATTTGATAGGATTCATTCGAGCAATCAAGTGGACCTCATGAGCCAAGAAGTAGTGCTTCAATTTCTGCACTACCCAAACGAGGGCAGCACAGGTTTTCTCCATGACGGTGTACTTCTGCTCACAGGGATTGAGAAGTTTGGACAAGTAATAGGTTGCCCGTTCCTTGCCTTCTTCATCAGCTTGTGCGAGGACGGCTCCCACGGAGTCATCCAAGACTGAGACGTAAAGGATCAGAGGTTTTTCTGGTTTGGGTGGAATGAGAACGGGTGGACTAGCCAGATATTCCTTCAACCCTTCAAAAGCTTTCTGACATTTAGAGTTCCAGTGGAATTCTACTCCTGGCTTGGTCAACTCGTAGAGAGGTCTACACCTTTGTGAATGTTGAGACACAAACCGACGAATAAACTGCAACCTCCCGATTAAACCTCGACTTCCCTCAAATTCTTGGGAGGCGGCATATCCCTGATAGCCTTGGCTTTGTCGGGATCTATCTCGATCCCTCTTTTACTCACGATGAACCCCAGCAATTTACCTGACGACACACCAAACACACACTTCTTCGGGTTCATTTTCAATTGGAACTCCCTTGACCTCTGCAAGACCTTAGCCAAAACTTCTGGATGTTCCATCCTGGTCCTTGATTTTACCAATAAGTCATCCACATACACTTCCAGATATATGTGCATCATGTCATGAAATATGGCCATCATCGCTCTTTGGTAAGTAGCTCCAGCATTCTTTAATCCGAACGGCATGACCACGTAACAATATGTTCCCCAAGGGGTAGTGAATGACGTCTTCTCCTGATCCTCTTCTGCCAAACGAATTTGATTGTATCCTGAAAATCCATCCATGAATGAGAGGGTTTCGTAGCCTGCCGTGTTATCAATCAGCACATCAATGTGAGGTAAGGGAAAATCATCCTTTGGACACGCGCGGTTAAGGTCCCGGAAGTCGATGCAAATCCTGACTTTCCCATCTTTCTTCATGACCGGGACAATGTTCGCCACCCATTGAGGATAAAGAACGACTCTAATGAACCTGGCTTTGTGGAGCTTATCGACCTCTTCTTTCATTTTCAAAGCCATCTGAGGGTGGAAACGCCTTAACCTTTGTTTTACCGAGATGGACCCTGGTTTTAGGGTTAAACGGTGTTCGACCAAGGTTGAATCCAGACCTGGCATATCCTCGTAGCTCCATGCAAACGTGTCCTTATATTCCTTGAGAACCTCAATTAATGCCTCTTCTTCAGAGGGTGGTAGGTTGTCACTTATGAGGATGATCCTAGGGTCTTCCTCAGTTCCCAAGTTGACTTCTTTGGTGGATTCTTCTACGGCGGTTGACGGCTCGTCGAATCTCCTCATTCCACTAGCGTATGCGCCCGCCGCATCCTCATATTCTTCACCCTCATCTTCAGTGGGGCATTCTTCATCCGTGATCTCGTAGACTCCATACCCTTCATCAGATGCACAGTCGCCCTCGCATTCTATTTCGGGTAGCTGGATGGGATTTTCTAACAACTGGGGGATGGCAAGAAGGGCCTGACACCTGGCGGCCAAATCCAGAAGGAATCGACGAGGGATCTGCCTACCCTTGGATTTCTTCCTAGGTACTACCCTTGGCCTATCATTCCTAGATTGACTGACAATATTTACAGAAGAAGAGGAAGACGAAGAGGATGGTGTAGAATGTACAGGAGAAGACCCCTCAGAGGAGGGGTAGAAAAGGTCGCTCATCGGACCTTGGACGGGTGGTCCGCAAGGCGGTACGCACCCGTGGGAGATGTAGGAGGTTTCCTCAACGAAGATGTGTTGTTGGGGAGTTTGAAATTGACGTTTTTTTTTCGTTTTCATTTTTAATGACAAAGCAGTGAAAAGAGATTGGAGGAGAGAGAAAAGTGGTTATGGCTAGAGGATTGTGAGGCTCATAGAGCAGATCATGGTTGAAGACCTGGCGCGGGTTGAAAAGCCCGCGTAGGTATGTAAGCAAAGAAGGGGACCTGGGAAGATCATCAGACAATTGTCTGGCCCAGGAAGAAGATATCAGCAAAGGCTGAGACGAGTGGATGGAGAAGATGGCGGCTAATGAGCCGTCGACGGCAATGTTGAGGACGGATGAAGATCCGTCGATGACAGGGTCCTTCTGGCGAGGACGAGGATAGTTTGGAACCTTGGCAAGAGTGGTAATATTCTCTGGTATTTCGGAGATCAATGGTGGTCCTTCAAGCTGCGGAGACGAGAACATCCTTTCCAGTGCAACGGAAATGTCCCGTATGTCGAACCATTTGTCCCACTCGCATTCCGGATCTTTGATCTTACCTCTTTTGGTGATCCTCGGACATTTTTCAGCCAAATATACAGCATGTGATCCCCCATATGCTTCTCGTGGGTGATCTCCCATCTGAACAACGGGCCCTCTGTTGAAGTGGTTTGATAGAGTCCATGTGAGGGGCTTCCAATCCGCCCTGAACGGTCCTTTGAAGCCTAGGCCAAACCTACGGTTCGGCCTAATTTCCTTTGGCGGTTTGAGCATACCCTGTAATTGTGCGCCCAGACCTTTACCCTGTTGATAGCCGATGTTCCTCATAATCTCCCAACCTTTGGAGTGAAAAGGGAGACATGATGTTGCGGTTGTCCTGACCGGCTCCTTCGGTGCTAGTGGAACGTGAGATGAATCACGTACATCCAGCAGTGACAATATGGGCCGATGAGACGGCCAAACAGAGGGCAGAGAGGTGTTGATAGCATCCACTGTGTGAAGGACAGGTGTACTGACCACTTTAATAATTCTCCCATTGTAAGGAAACTTCAGGCACTGATGGTTGGTGGAAGGCACAGCGTCCATGGCTTCGATGTAAGGGCGACCCAGTATAGCCTTGAATGTGGGGTCCATGTCGAGGACATGGAATTCCGTGAGAATTGACATGGGGCCTAGTTCTGCCTTCAGAATAATCATCCCCTGCGGCGGCCTTTTGCTATTGTCATAAGCCGTGACCGTGATCGAGGAAGGTCTTATTTGTTCCTCGTTGACCCCACACAACTGAAGAGTGCTCATGGAGATCACATTTATGGACGCACCCGTGTCCACAAGACACGGGTTTATGGATACCCCATTGATTTTTATTGAAATGCACAATGCATATTTCCGAGCTTCCTTGGGAGCGAGCTCGTAGTTGTGGAACATGATGGCCGGTTGTGTGTCTGTTGGGGTCAGGACGGTCGAAATCTTCTCCACGGGAGGTCTTCATTAACCATGACTCTTTGAAGGTACTCCATTAAGGCTGCCTGGTGGGATGTGGATCTTTGAAGAAGCTCCAGGATGGAGATCCGAGCAGGCGTCTTGTCCAAATGTTTTAATAGATCATACTGTGTTCCAGGGATAGCTCTTTCTGGTTGTTCTGCATCATCCTTCTCTGGCTGAGATTGCTCAAGATTCTGACTGTTGTGGGGGAAAATCCTGTGGAAAATCCTTCCACTCCGGAGCACCATTGCCTGCGGCTTTTGTACCTCTGTGGGGGTAGCAGTGGGTTTTAACAGAGGTTTGAGGGGTAGTGGTGGAGGAATGGTCGATGAAGCAGGGGTGATGACGGGAGCAGGGATTCTGATGAGGGGTTTGTTAGGTGGCTGCATGGTGGAGGTAGAGGGGATATTGCGCGGATTATGAAGGATAAGGGGTCTAGAAGGTGGCGGTGGAGACGAAGTAGGAGTGGGTAGGGCTTGAAGTGGGCAATGATTTTGAGGTGGGTGATGGTTAATGAGTGGTTTTGAAGGCATTAGTGGTGATACGGTGGAGAAAGACGGGGTTATGTATGGTTGACGGATGATAAGGGGTTTAGAAGGCGTAGGGGTAAATGTGGTAGAGGTGGATGGTAAAGTGGGGGAGTGAGAGAAGATGAGAGGGTGTGAAGGCGTAGTGGAGAGTGTCGGTTGATAGGAGGTCGGGGTGCGGATGAGAGGGCGTAATGGTAGTGGAAATGGTGATGGTGATACTGACGCGGGTTGATGAGAGAGAGGTGCTACCCGGGCAAGGTGAGGGGGTTGCATGACGATAGGGTTGGAGGTAGAAAGAATGGAGGTACTTTCCTGGTGCCACACCTGCTCTCTCCCGACTTCCGGGAAGGAGGAGATGGGGTTAACCTGATGATTGGGCTGTTGGTGCTCTGGTAATGGATTCTGGATTATGCCCATGTCGGGCTGTTGTTGTGGGGCCTGCTGAGCCTGCTGTTGCTGTTGTGGTTGCTGTTGCTGTTGCTGTTGTAACTGCTGCTGTGGCCTATGAGGAGGTCTCCTAGCCTTGAGAGCCGCGACGTATCGTCTCATCTCATCCCAATCTATTTGATGTTCATCATTCATATCATGGATGTAATCTTTGAAATGGAAGCAGTAATCTACTGTGTGTCCCGGCTGCCTGTGGTAGACACAGTATTTGGAGGTATCAACATTGGGGGGCCACGCGGGCCTTTCTCTGGGTAGGGCGAGTTGGTTTGATGCCATGAGGGCATTAAAAATGTCTGCTAAGGTTTCCGGCAATGGTGGATAGTAGGCTCTCTTGGGACCGAGCGGCCTCCTTTGTTGCTGTTGGGGACCATAGTTCCCCGGGGGTGGAACTTGGTTGTACTGAAGCGGTGGTTGTTGTTGCTGAGGTTGTGGTTGTTGTTGCTGGGGTTGGCGTAATGGAGGCATATTATCCTGGGGTGGATTATTTTGGGGTGGAGGACGAAGAGGGAAAGGACCTGGTTGGAGGGGAAGTCGGGGCATTTGTGGAGGCCTTGGGTTGACTGCATAGTTGGCATTGTTGACCGCACTGACTTGCTCATTTATCACGACCCCTTCTGTGGCTCCGCCCGGGACACCAGCGCCTGTCTTTCTGACCACTTTGGGTTTCGGCGACTCAAACATGTTCATGATGGGGGAGTCTTTTAGCTGGGTTTGGATGTACCGGGCCCTTTCATAGAGTTCCTCCATTGTAGTAAGTTTATTCATGGCCAGGACATGTCTGAACTGTGGGGTTGCATTAGACACAATCATCTTCACTTGTTCGGGCTCGGAGAGGGTATCCCTTATTCTTTCCGCCAGAGACCTCCATCTATCAGCATATCGGACAAAATCCTCGTCGGGTTTCATCTTTTCGGCCACTAGGTCGGTAATGGAGAGTGAGGGACCGACCCTATCCCTATATTTCTGCAAGAACCTTCTCTGGACTATTTCAAAATTCTCGGCCTCGCGGGGCTCCAGAGAATAGAACCACTCAAGCGCAGGACCATCCAATGATCTCCGAAAGAGGTATGCCAGGGACCTTTGATCATTTTGCCAATAGGAGGACTCATACATGAAGTCCTTGAGGTGAATGAAGGGGTTGCCGGTACCATTGTATCTGCGGTACGTGGGCATTTCGGAGGGAGGAAGATGAATGACGGGAAGGATTGGCAAAGCAACCTCCGGGGTGGCTTTCACGTCCACCATTCTTCTTAGATTTTGAAACTGCTCGTCCATGCGATTGAACCTATTGAGGAGCGATTGGGCGAGCTCCTCTGGAGGTGAAGGTGGCACTTGCCACTGGGGGAGAAACTGTCTCCCGGAGACTTGAGGGGGAAACCCCGAATGAGAGGGAGCTGTCGGACCACCGACAGTTGGCCCTGGCTGAAGCGGTGTGTGGGGAACAACGGGAGTTTGAGATTGTGACGGGAATTGGAATGAGGGTGGTTGTTGGCTCGCTTGACCTTGAAGCGAGGGGGACTGGATGGCTTGCGCCAATGAAGGAGATGGAATGGCCTGCACGGACTCTTGGAGAGGTGCGATGGCCGGAGTTGATTCCTGGGGCGTGGGGGAAACAGATTTCCCCTTTAGAATGGCCTGGAAGGCCCGGAGCTGTTCAGAGGTAAGCTCTGTGTTGGTGAGGACGCCCAGTAAAGAAGTGATATCCTGTGGTGGGGACGTGTCCCCGGTAATAACCTGCACCTCATGCGAGGGGTCATGAGAAGGACCCGAGTCCATAGCATAGACTCGCGGGTCGGCTGACAAACCACGGCTAGGGTGGTTCTCCTCAAAAGACTCGTGAGACATGCTCACAGTTTTCCCAGAACGTAAAAACATACACTAGCAAGTAGGTAGCAGAGATTATCAAACAAGTGGATGCCTTTACGCCCTTTTTTTGTGTTTTGATGTTGATGATTTTTTTTTGTGTTTTTAACGAGATCCGAAGTTCACACAAAATGGGGACCCTAGTTTATTTTTGTTTCACCGCCGTGTCAGCTAGGGTCTCTCGTCTCACCACGAATGAAATGACTAACTCCGGGGAACTTCAATGGTACAACCAGCCCAGTGAACGAAGAGGAGATTCTTCGATGTCGGGGACTTACGGAGGTCCCAGTGTAGGAGATTCTAGTCCGTTGAGAGGAATTCCCAAACGGAGAGTCCTTCCTTCACCGGGAAAGGGTGATCCTCAAAAAATGAAAAAAGGATAGAAAAGAGGAATGGATGTATGCAATGGAATGCTGACAGATATATAGAGTAAGAAAACAACAGAAATAACAGACATATAATAAACAAACAACCAATCACAACTGATAGTGCTGCCGTGAGCACAACGGGGGCGCGCGCGGGCGCCAAGGTGGAGAGGCACGGGTGGTGCCGAACTTGCAAGGGTAGCCGAAAGGAAGCAGTAGAGGTCCCACCGTGATCGCCAATCTGTGAGCGACGTCATGCGGTTCGGGGGGGGGGGGGCGGAGAGGACGCGGAGCGCGCGGGCTCCTTCTTTTTTGTTTTGCTGCAACACAGAAATAAGAGAAAAGAGAGAAGGGGCCACCACGGGAGATTGCTCCGGCGGGGCGAGCGGGACAAATGTGATATAGCAAGATATGGGGGTTAAACGGCCATAGCGGGAAGTGACTCGCCGCGGCCTCGGGGGGACGGGAATGGTGCAAAAATTAAATAACAAGAATTGAAACGGCCATTGGGGAAGTGACTCGCCGCGGCCTCGAGAATATGAGCAGATAATAAGATGACAGAATATAAAGAGAATACAAAGAGCGGGAATTTAAACGGCCATTGGGGAAGTGACTCGCCGCGGCCTCGAGAACATAAACAGATAAGAATATAACGTATAAGATCGTGAATTTAAACGGCCATTGGGGAAGTGACTCGCCGCGGCCTCGAGAATATGAGCAGAATATAACAGAATATAAAGAGAATATAAGAACGGAAATTTAAACGGCCATTGGGGAAGTGACTCGCCGCGGCCTCGAGAACATGAATAGATAAGAATATAACATATAAGAACGGAAATTTAAACGGCCATTGGGGAAGTGACTCGCCGCGACCTCGAGAACAATATGTGATCGCCAGGGGCCAAAAGATCCCAAAAATAAGAAGGTGATCGCGCCTACCTCAAGAGCGAGAGATGGCGGGTTGCTTCTTCCTCCCCCTTCGGCCGGCCGACGGAGAGGGCTTTCCTCGGCTACCCTTGCAAAACAACGACAAACAAATGACAAGTGGATTAGAAAGATGGAGGTGTAGTATTCAAATCCTTGCGATAAAAATAACGAAATGATGGCAAGACACACACCTGGTTGGTGTTATCTTTTAAACCCCTCTCGGACTCGAGTAGGAGGAAAATGAGATGATGGATGTAAGAAGTGTATAAGAAAAGGCGCCCTTATGAAGGGGGATAGGGGATGCAAGATGATGAATGCAAAAGAACTACGAAGAAAAGGAAAGAATTGGCTTATTGAATGTGCCGATGGTGAAATCCGGCGGAGCTCCGGCAGCGTGGGGACGACGTGGAAGCGCGGTGGATGAAGACGACCTTCCTCTCGCGAGCGTGAGCACCCGAGAAGCTGGCAGAACCTCCACCTACAAAAGAACCCACGGGTTAGAAAAAGACTCCGTAGCCTCTGGGCTCCGGCAGCCTATCGGATCACTTCCAAACTCTCCCAGAACTGAGGGGGTGGGCCTCTATTTATAGGGCTCCGGAGGGTGGAGGCGTCTAGGACTCTGGACACCTCCATCAGGGCCGAACTAATATTTTATTCTATTTTTATTAATTTTTTTGGAATATTTTTGTGGAGGCGTCCAGGGCCCCGGACGCCTCCAACAGGTCCACCGAAAACCGACGACGGCCGCACGCGGTTTGGCACAACGCGTGGTTTTGTGAGCGGCGCCTCGTGATTCAGAAATGGGCGCGTTCAGGTGGCTGGACGTCTCCATAATTTGGCTGTTTTCACACACGACAAACCGTCGTTCGGTGGCCGGCGCCCGTGAGAGAGTTGATGGAGGCGTCCAGGGGCCTGGACGCCTCCAAAAATATATTTTTTTATTTTGATTTATCTTTTGTGCCAAGGCTGGCATTTTGATTTTTTTATAATTATTTTTATGGAGGCGTCCAGGGGCCTGGACGCCTCCATTAATATATATATTTTTTTATTTATTTATTTTGTTTTTTATGCCAACTGGCATTTTACACACATTTTTTATTTTTGTTTTTATGGAGGCGTCCAGGGGCCTGGACGCCTCCATTAATATATATATATTTTATTTAGTTTTGGGCCCTGAGAAAATAAATAAATAAAATTAAAAATATGGGGGCATCCAGGGGCCTGGACGCCCCCATTAAAACCCACCCGGGTCCTCAATCGGCGGCTGCCCGGCAGACACCTTCTTGGTTCCGGAACCTCTTGATGCGTCTGACTGGTGTTGATGCCGTCCGAATGCCGTGACGAGACGATTCCGGATGTCGAAAAAGGCAGAAGAAGACCCAAGAAAAGGAAGTACTCAAGTGATTCGAAATGCGTAAGCCATCGCGGGGCGTCGTATAGTAATATGAGACTTTCTCAGGAGACGTTAAGAATGGCGTGTCTACACTGAGCACCTCGGCGAATCCCATCTCGGCAAGTCTCTCTCTCTGGTAATCGGGCAATGCCTGGTACACTGCCCGGATCTGAAGCCAGGAGATCCGTGATCTTCTCTTTCCCTGCATTGCATATTAGATCATTAATTAGTCCATTTGCATCATATGAACATTGCATAAACATTAATAATTGAAAAGAAAACAAAAAATTTGAATCTCTGGCAGAAGTAACGGCCCTGGGTTGGGGCGTCGCTTGTCTCTGAAGCACTCAGGGTGGAGCGTCAGGGGAGTGACGGTCGCTGGCAGGACCGTCACTTCGTCTGCTAGTTGGGGTTTTTTCCCCTGCATTCCCATGGCTTCCCATGTTGGCCAAATGGCCTACAAAGCTCCCTAGTGGGTTCGTAGACCCATTTCTATCCTTATTCCCCACATGCATTCATGAATTAAAAATAAAAAAATCAAAAAAATGAAATCTAGGGCAAGGCGGCCTACCTCATGATCCGTGCCTCTCTTCCTTTTCTTCTCTGGTTCTCTGGGTTCCTCCGCACCCAGTGGAGCTTCCTCCCCGTCCTGCGCGACCGTGGGGACCTCTTCTTCCTCTCGTGGGCTTCTCCTTGTCGTTTCTTCCTCTACGGTTGGCGGAATCGCCTCTCGTTCGAGCCGGCGGTGGAACCACCGTATCGCCATTCTCTTCCCTCTCCCTCTCTTCTGTGGAGGCGGCTGAGGAGCTTCGTCGCCGGCCATGGTGGTCGTAGGGGTTGGGGTCGCCGGAGCTCTCCTTGGTTTGGGGTTTTTGATTGTCTGGAATGGAATGAACGGGCCGTGACCGTTCGGTTGTTTTTTTTGAAAACTCAGGAAATGCGACGGTCTATCGACCGGCCGTCACATCCTTCTGACGCCTCTTACATAGGCCGTTACATGTGTTGGACTGTTTTATTGAAGAATGTGAACCGCCTGATTTGTGACGGATCAAGGGTGATCCGTTGCTTGATGTGACGCCCTGTCATCAGACCGTTATATGCTTGCAAGTTTCTTGATGAATTGAAAGGTCTAATTGATGCTTAAACGACCCTATTTTCTATCATGAAGTTCCTTGTGGATGCTGTTCCTTGCACGTACAATGGTTATGCCTTGATTCTTATTTTTTTGATTATGATTGGCTAACCTATCTTTCGTGAAAGGAGTTATGAACAAAAATCACGCTTCGCCTTCCGTCCGGCAGGTAGGTCAGGTATTGTATATCGTTCCCTCATCCCCTTAATGCATTACTATATGTTATCTATGATATATTACCTCGAGAACCGGCTGGTCATTCATGTGTCCTGGGATCTGATGTTCCCCTTAAACAAAAATGATGATGATCTAAGTTCACATGATTAATCGTTGGATGGGCCGTTAGATTGGAAATTTTGGGGATGATGGTTCTATCTTGCACGCCGTGGTTGCAGATGGTGTCCTGACTCTGATTACTCCGATCTAGCAATAGTATTCTCGAGTATTTGATATTTTGTCTTTCTTTGCATTTGTTTTGATGATTTCTCTTTTCTTTAGCCCAGCATGCATCATGCGCATTCTTTGAGCATTTATGAGTTTCATCTGTTCAAGATATCTCATTAATGGTGAACAGCTATGTTCTTAATCCCGAATAAGGAGAATCATTCCACTCCGAATTAGAAGGCTTTCTTCGATTTGCTCGCTTGATCTGGTTCGCTGAAGATTCCTGTCTGGAGTTTAGTCTCTTTCCTTTCCGTTACCTCCGGCGGCTAGCCGTGTTTTCCTTTCCCTAGTTAATTAATTCCTCCAGACTTGCGTCCTTTGGTTGGCTATTTCCTTGTGATCAATTTGAGGTTTTCCAGAAAATTCCTATCGCTTGTTAGTACAGAACGGGTGTCATTTACCTTAACGCCCTCTTTTTGATACACTCCGCTTCATTTTCGCTTCATCTCCATGTTCCATTTCACTTCCGCTTCACCTCCGCTCGCTCCCCTGCAAAGAGGACGTTAAGGAGGGGCATCTGTTGACACCCGTTTTATACCCAATAAGTCGGGTCATCTCCTTATTTCATTCTATATGACGCTCCGAGTTGTTCATTCTTTGATTAGTCTCTTGATCAGTTGAAGCATGTTTCTTGGGTCTTAATTCCTGGATAAGATGTGGCTCCCGGTGGCATTTCGTTGGATGAAGCTTAGCAAAGCCCTTCACTCTTTTTTTGAACCTCAATGATAATAACGGTCCCAGTCAGACGCGTTACTTCCTTCTGACGGATAGACCCTGGGCCGTTACTTTTTGAAGAGCCTAAGGCTTTAGGCTTCGTTTTCAAAGCTTATCCTTTTGATTCCACGTTGATAATGACGGTCTGTTGTGCAGCCGTTGTTTCACTATGACGCCCTATGGCTTGGCCGTCGCTTCTTTGAAGAGTCCAGCTTGTTTGAGTCTTTTTCCTGTTGATCTTATCCTTTGGGATAAGGTTGACAGTAACGGATGGTCCCCCATGCGTTACTTCCAAGTGGCGGTCTGTCGTGCAGCCGTTACTTCCTTCCGAGAGTCCTGGCAGTTCAGGCCTTTTCTCTGCTACTCCATGGTCGAGATAAGAACTTGGATTGACGTTATCTCTTTCAAATCTGATCCTCAGGACTCCCCGTTTATTTCTATGGACTCTTGGTGATATTATCTTCGAGGATTTGCTAAGATTTATCCCTCTTTCCTGCTGAATTATCCTCTGCTCGACCTAAGAGTTTGAGGGTATATAAATAGAACCCTTGACTTTATGGCCAAAAAGGGAGGAGATTTGAATTCACGACGAAGTGCTGCCAAACTCAGGAGCCATCTTCATCCAGGAGGAGCTGCTTCCCACGTCCATCCATCTTCTAATCAAGGGAGTACTTTAGTTTTGTCTTTCAAGTTCATCCTTGCATGCTTGAGTTCTTCCTTGGTTTTCCTCAAACAAAGCATTGTCCCTCCTCTTCCTCCACGTTTTTCACTGTTCTTTAAGCATACAAACATCCTCCCAAACTTTTAAAAACACCCAGAGGGGTTAAAAAACTAAAAACTCCTCGGTAATTCCCTCTCCTTTTGATGTTCTTAAACTCTTTAAGAATTGATGCTATGCTTGTGAAGAGGGCTAATTGAGGTTGTCTTGTCTTGTCTTTCTACATCTTTGGCAGGTTTACAGGTTCATTAGCACGAGGCCCAAGTCTTCTAGCCGGCTGGAAGAGTTGGAGTTAAAAGGATTCAAGCTTTACTACTGCATGTTACCTAACAGTCTGGTGCAGGCGCGTCACTCTCTTCCGGCGGTCTATCGTGCGGCCGTCGCTTCCAAGCGACGCACGGGGTTCTGCCCATTACTTCCAAGTTGATCTGCAGGCTTTCCTTGGTTTTCTCTCCCGTGGGCGGGTGTTTCATCCACCTATTTCCAAGGTACATTCGAGTCTTTGACTTGTGTTTACTTTGGTGGCCATCACGTCTTTCCTTGGTATTGGGCATTAGCTGTCTTCTTCATCACATCTTTATTTCCCTTGCTTGTTCCACCCCTAGCGGTATGTTTTTATTTATTCCTTGCTCCACGCTCCGGCGTGTGTTTTTTCCTTTTCCTTAGCGTAATTTGATTGAGATAGCATGCCCATGCTAGAGCTAGCTATGATTGCCTAGGTTCATGTTCACATGTTCATAGGTTTGAGTAGATCTTTGATTGCTTGTTTGTCATCTTGCCATATTACTTTGCAAACCTCAAAAGTAAGATAAAAGATAGGCAAATAAATATCAACAACGTCGATCCCTTGCGAGGTGGGCCGGCAGTCTGGTGCACGTGATGCACGTTGCAGCTTAGAGTCCCAGTCGGGACGATGTTGTTGTTTCTGGCCGAGGCTCGATTGGCAGCAGCTTCAGTGACTCCCTGGGTAGGAGTGCTAGTCTTGGGCTTGTCAGACACTTCCACGTCCAGTATGTTGACGAAGGCCACCCCAAGGAAGTTGGGGAAGCCAACCATGGGAGGGAAGCTCCCAAAGTTGAGGGGGACGGTGAGGTAGCCACCCCTGACGTGGCTCTCGACGGGATGGGAACCGAAGGTGGACGCCATCCTTGGTGTCAAAGTGCGATTTTCCTGCATTCGCAAAAATAGCGCAATTAGTCTTATAAGAAGGGGACCGCAGGGCCCCTAATTCCGACAAAGAGATGAAGGGTGGATTGGTCCCACCGGGCGTGCCAGACTTGTGGACGTACTTCTCGATCGATTGGTTGTCGTCGGTCGTTCACTGGTTTATTGTGGTTTATTAAGTGCGTGGGCATGCCAGTCACCGGAGTGACGACTTATTCGGGCTCCGAAGAGCCCACGGTGCGCTCGACCTGACTTCGTCACACGATTGTGTGGTTCATGTCGGTACCAGATCCCGTCGTGCCGTAAAGGTCGCGACGTCATTTACATCCCTTGTACGAGGGAATACCCTTGATTAATTGCTGAAATTAGGGGCCCTGCGGCCGAAAGGACTAATACTAACTACGCGAGAAAGAAGCGGGAATAAATCACATTGAGATCCGCATCGGGATATGGGCCACGGACTATATTGGTCACTCGCGGACCTTTTCATGTTCGGACGAAGGTCCATGACGGAAACGCGGTGGAAGACGGGGTGAATCCGTTCAAATGTCTACCGAGCGCGCGGCAATTTTAATAATGGCTCGAAACGGGTCCGGTCTTGGGAAACGGGTCCTGTCTAATCAGAATGTCGACCCAGGGCGAGGTCCGGTCGTGGCCGTGTTGAGGCAATCCCCGTGACTCAGGCCTGACCTGCAGGGGCAGCATTGTTATTCCCTTCAGCGTCATGTCACAGGAGAGACAGGCTGCAATATAGACTTTATCGTTTCTTTTATCTGGGCTCCTAATTATATACATGAATTCTTTTTTTATTGATTATTTCCCTTTTGTGTATTTTTCCCTAATGATTTATCTATGCTGTTTATTATTATTATTATTAGAAATTTCTCTCACCATTATTATTATTATTTCACAATTTTTGTTTGTTATATATATATATCCAAATTTATTTAGTCATCATAATTTTAATTGATTTATTACTATTATTATTATTATTATATATTATATATTACACACATACTTCTGGGGGGGAGTGGACCGCTGAAGGGCCAAAAGGGGACTGAAGGAGCGTGCCGGTGAAGGTCGTAGGCAGCGTGCCGGTGAAGGCGGCATAGAGAGTGTGCCGGGCAAGGGCGGTTGAAGGCGTGCCGGCGAGGGTATCAAAGGGTGCGCCGGATAGAGATTGGGCTAGGTCGGTGCAGGGTGTGCCAAGGCTAAAGGTAGGTCGATGCAGGTCTGGGCCGGCAGTAGGTCGGTGCAGCCTACGGGCTGAAGTCGGTGCATCTTTGAGCTGTAGAGGGGTAAAGTCTGTACGGCCTGCGGGCTGAAGTCGGTGCAACTTTGGGCTGTAGAGGGGCAAGGTCTGTACGGCAGCGGGGCAAAGTCTGTACGACCTGCGGGTTGAAGTCGGTGCAGCTTTGGGCTGTAGAGGGGCAAGGTCTGTACGGCCGCGGGGCAAAGTCTGTACGGCATGCGGGCTGAAGTCGGTGCAGCTTTGGGCTGTATGAGGGCAAGGCCTGTACGGTCTCGGGGCAAAGTCTATACGGCCTGCGGGGTAAAGTCTGTACGGCCTGCGGGCTGTAGAGGGGTAGGGTCTGTACGGCATGCGGGGCAAAGTCTGTACGGCCTGCGGGGCGAAGTCTGTACAGCATGCGGGCTGAAGTCGGTGCAGCTTTGGGCTGTAGAGGGGCAAGGTCTATACGGCCCGCGGGGCAAAGTCTGTACGGCCTACGGGTTGAAGTCGTTGCAGCTTTAGGCTATATAAGGGCAACGTCTGTACGGCCGGGGGGCAAAGTCTGTACGGCCTGCAGGGCAAAGTTTGTATGGCCTGCGGGCTGTAGAGGGGTAGGGTCTGTACGGCTGCGGGGCAAAGTCTATACGGCCTGCGGGGCGAAGTCTGTATGGCCTGCGGGCTGAAGTCGGTGCAGCTTTGGGCTGTAGAGGGGCAAGGTATGTACGGCCTGCGGGGTAAAGTCTGTACGGCCTGCGGGCTGAAGTCGGTGTAGCTTTGGGCTATAGAGGGGCAAGGTCTGGGGTCAGGTGTGCCGGAGGGGGCTGGAAGGAGGCGTGCCGGGCAGAGAGTGGTCTGAGGTGTGTCGGTGTAGGCACGAGCAGGCTGCACCGGTGAAGGCCCAAGGGCAGGTGTGCCGGGCCAGAGCTGCGAGGGGCTCAATCCTCTTCACATTCTCATGCCCTTTTCTCTTCTTCTCTTCCTTGATTTTGTACAGTTTGTATGGGTCCTCTCTTCCCTTTCTCATAATCGTTTTCCTTTCTTTCTTCCTTGCGGGACGAGTGTTCAAGTTGCTTAGTTGTCGTTCAGTCCGGTTCTCTTTGTGTTGATTGCAGTTCCCTTACCTTGGTTGAAGCGTTTTACCGTTGTTCATTTCATTGGTTTGTTGCTCCCTTTAGTCTTTTAACGTGTTATTGTTCCATTCGTTTGTTGCTTCCTTTTGTCTTTTAATATGTTGTTATTTCCAACGAAAATTCGGCAGCATCTCCCCTTGACCCGGATGGTAAGGGAGATACAGGGAACGCGCCCACATGGAGTGGCGGAACCCGACAGCTGAGGTGCGTGCCAAGGGCGACAACACCTTTAAAGAAACTTCAGAAAACCCGGGGGAAACGACGAGGGGAAGACGATTCTAGGACTGGCTAGGGGTGCACCGGGCAAAAGGAGAGGACTGGTGTGCCGGCTAGGGAGCTCGAAGATGTGTGCCGGGCAAGAGAGGCAGGAAGTGCACCGGCCATGGAATTGGGTGGTGTACCGGGCTGGAGGTCCCCAGGCTGTGCCGGGGAAGGCTCTGACAAGGGCTGTGCCGGTGAGCGGACGAGTCAAGGGTGTGTCGCTGCAGGCATATGGAGGGGTGTACCGGGTAAAAGGACAAAGGGCTGTGTGCCGGCCAAGGGGAGGGGTTATGTGTATGTCGGCTAGGAGGGCCAAAGGGTGTGCTGGCCAGGGAGCCAATGGTGCACCGGGCTGGGGTATTGGGTTTGGCAGGCTTCAAAGGAAACTTGGCAGGACGGGGAAGGCTCAAAAAAAAGGGGGGGCTTCAAGGCAGAGGCATGGGTACACAGAGGAGAAAAGAAGGGCATCTCCCTTTAAGCATGTGAGCAAATGTGAGGGCTAGAGGCCGTACGGGGGACCACGACAGGGGGAGAAGATCGGTGCAAGAGACTCAAGCCGTCGGAGGGGCAGAAGGAGACGACCAAACGCATATAGTGGTTCAAACCAACGGAGATAAAAAGAAATCCAAAGAGGGGGAGTTTTCATTCATGAAGAGAAAAGGGCCATAACCGACCGTATACATTGTAACACACCGGAGCTAAAGCTACAAGCGATGGGGGAAGAAGAAGAGGAACTTGAGGGAGAGGAAAGGATGAGGGGGAGAAAGTGTTGGGGTTGAGCAGGGGCGACGGCTCCCTGCTCCCCCAACACCTCCAACTACATGATCTCTCTCTCTCTCCATCCCTTCCTTACTCTCTCTCCTTCGGTGGCCGACGGGGAGTCTTCCTTTTTCCTCTCTTCTTCTTCTTTTCTTCTGCTGGGTGGGCTCTGTTCTTCTCTCTGTGGCTGTATTCCGTGTGTGTGCTGCTCTCTGTGTGTTCTCCGTCCCCCTGTGTCTGTGTATCCTTCCGTCTCTCTGCTTCGGCCTTTTTCGTCGGAGCGAGGGGTTCTTATACCGCTGGTCAAGCCGACGACTGCAGAGGACGGGAGTAGGTGGGGCGAGGACAGCCCAGCAAGGTCCAGGCATGGGCCTGCCATGCTTTCATTGCGCGCCGAGGGCTACGAGCGTTGACCGGTGTTGATGGGCCGAACGCTGTGCCGCTGCGGGCTGAGGAAGGTGTGTCACTGGAGAGCCTCGCAGGTGTGCCGCTGAAGGCCTTCGCAAGTGTGCCGCTGGAAGACCCAAGAAGTGTGCCGCTGAAGGCTTGAAATAGTGTGCCGTTGGAAGGCTGAAAAAGTGTGGCGCTGAAGGCTTGAATAGTGTGCCGCTGAAGGCTTCCAGGAGGGTGTGCCGCTGGGGGGGCTGAAGAAGCGTGCCATTGAAGGGCACGAGATAGTGTGCCACTGGAGGCTTTAGTATGGGTGTGTCACTGAAGATCCTTGCAGGCGTGCCGCTGAAGAACCCTGAAGGTGTGCCGCTGAAGGCCCTCGCGGGGGTGTGCCGCTGAAGGCTCGAAATAGTGTGCCGGTGAAGCTCTTGTAGGGGTGAGCCGCGGGGAGGGCAGCCCTTGAGTGTGCCGGATGGGAGCACGGGGGGTGTGCCGCTGGGGGCAGCCTTGGGGGTGTGCCGGGTGGAGGACGCCAAAAGCGTGCCGGGCGGAGCATCCTGAGACTGTGCCAGCTGATATCATGATGGGGTGCACCGTTTCAGGGTCAGCCAGGTGCACCAGATGAGGCGGTGGTGGAGCGCACCGGTTGGGCTGCCAGGGAGCGCACCAGATCACATGGGTGGACAGCGCACCAGTTCAATGGGGTGGCATAGCCACCGTATCACATGGGTGGCATAGCCACTGTATCATCCGGGCACCTGGGTGGCACCGTATCATTTGGGCATTTGGGTGCCACCGGATGGGAGAGTAGCCACCGGGTAAGGCATGTGCCATACTATTCGTCCGGCATCTACTCTTCCGTCAAGGCATGTTGCTCAAATTCAAAGGAAAGGGCTCTGTGCAAATGGGCCCAGCTTCCCAAGTCATGTAATCTAGCAAGGTATGGACGAGCGAAACCGTAATTCTCCTTTTTGCATCTTTATCTCGAAGAAATCCACGCTCAGCCTCAGTGGGTGTGCCAACTAGGCGGTGTCACTGAGCACATCTGATGCATGTGATCCCTCCCAGCAAATAATGGCTGCCTGTCCATCAGTTCTATGAAAATGCATCCCACGGACCATACATCAGTAGCTGCAGTATAGTCTATAGAGTTCAGAGCAACTCAAGTGCTCTACACCATCTAGTGAAAACATATTCTGTCATTATATCATTTCCTGATGTTGGACGTGCAAGACCAAGATCACATATTTTAGATCATAGTTTGCAGTCAGCAGAAGGCTACCGGGCTTCAAATCTCTATGAATCACATTCGCTGAGTGTGTATATTTCAGATGCCGGAGAATCTGATAGAGGAAGTACCGGCTGTGATCTTCTGGTAGCTCTTGATTGGAGCGGATTATCCGATGAAGATCTATGTCCATCAACTCTGTCTCAATATACACATCATTAAATGCTTCCCTCACAGGGGGTTGGGATTACATTTCTTATACCAATAACATTCTCATGATCCAAATGCCTGAGGAGCTTGATTTCCCGAAGAGTCACACCGTGTTGAGAGCGTGGGAGGATGACACCCCATACCCGACAGCATTTTATTTCTCATCTTTGGTCGCCGTCACTCCTTACGTGTGGGAGGTGTGATACGGTGCGGCTATTGGGGTGTTACCCGGCACAGTTGGTGTGTGCCGTGGGAGCTGTCGCAGGAGTGTGCCGTGGGGGCTTCACGCGGGAGTGTGCCGTGGGAGCTGGCGCAGGGGACTGTGCCGGTCGTGGAATGAGGGAGAGAAATAACGGGAGAGAAAGGGAGAGAAATAGAGAGAGAGAGAGAGGGAGAGGGTGGGCCCTCCCCCTTTTATTTATTTATCTATTTATAATCATATACATATATATTACTTATATATACTTATTATATATATATATATATTTATATATATATATGTATATTATTTTTTAGTATTTCTTTTATTCTCTTTTCTCTTCTCTTCTTTTTTGTTTCTTCACCATTATTTATTCTTTCATTTTTAACCTTCTTCTTTTCCTCCGCCCGCTTCAAAATTGTCGGAGTTAGAATGCGTCCGCTGTCCGCAAAAAAATATTAGAATCGCCCGCTTCAAAATTGTCGGAGTTAGAATGTGTCAACTATAGGGCCTGACGTAGCGGAGTAAGTCAGTGTGTGCACATGTGGTCGGGGACTTCGTACGCGTGCTGACGAGCACGACCCTGCCTAGACCCTTGTTCTGTGTTCTATGGTTACTTGTACGGTGTCTTTGTCTCCGCCTGGGACGTCGTAGCGAGACACTTGAGGCTGTGGACTAAGTCGTCAGTGGACGCATCCGGCCTTGCTTCTAGTGGGCAGGTATTCCTGGCACGTGAGACGTGACTCTCCTGTTTCCGGGTTCCGTTTCCCGTCTGCGAGACGTTATTTTCTGGACCGTCTGGTGTTTCCGAGTTAGTGGCCAGGGTGCTAGTAGCTTTTCCGAGGTTGCGTCTTGTTGGTGCGGTGTCAGTGACCGGGTGGTCGGGGTCGCATCTTGGACAACGTGTCCAGGTTGGCCGTGTCCTAGGAGACAGTCCTCTACGGCGAGGTTGCCGTAGGTTTCGCTTCGATAAGTGGTACTAGTGTGGTTCAGTAGTCCCGACCGTGAGATCGAGGTGTGTTTTTCTGGTACAGTAGGAGTAGCTGTAGCGCCGAGTTTTAACCGGCCACCGATTCGTTGTTCCTACTGTAGTTGTAGCTTTCTTTTCCGCTACCGCCGTTATTTTCGGTTGGAGTTCCGCGGGATCCCTGCTGAGTCTCTGTTTTGGAGACTCTTCCCTACTTTTCAGGTGTGGCGGTTCTTCCTCGAGGTTCGAGGGTGCTGTTCGGAGGTTCTCTGTTGCCAGCCCGTCGGGCCGAGTGTTCACTCGGCATGTGGTACGCTTTACTGCTTTAGACTGTACTTTCTGTTGGACTGGACTCTATTGTAGCTGTAGTTGTTTATTTATTTCAGTTAATTATTGAATTGTCCTGCTTTATTTTCTATTTTTTGTGCCTCCACACTCCTTTTAGCCCTCCCGGCTCGTGGGCGACGGGTCAGGATTCGAATGGTATCGGGCCTTCCCGGTATCCGGATCTTGGGTCGTTACATTGAGGAACACCTCCATAAGAGTTTGAATTTCTATGATCCTTTTGACCCCACCCAATGGAAATCCCCTCCTTTCCAATCTCCCAACACTCTCCACCACTTCTCCCATCCTTCAAACAAAGAGTCTAGGAATGGTCAATTCAGATGGCAACCAAACAACAAGCATGTTTACTTGAGCCATAGATCCTACGTATGGCAGAAAAATGACCGTCATCGTTATCAAAAGATTCAATCAAGTGACCTTACAATGGTGTGGATGGCGAGAGCCCGTGGAATAGGGCCATTTCGAATCGCGAAGAAGTTAGGCCCAATTGCCTATAAAGGGGACCGACCAAAGGGTCATGGAGTGAGTCCCTTGCTCAACGTGGTAGGTCCAGTGCCAAATAAGGGCAAGGCAGCGGTTCCTAGTGAGGCTTTTGAGCCCCCGCCCTCCTTTATGAGTGAACCACATCCGGTGCGACCACCAACCAAAAGGAGTGACCGGCAAGAGTGCATAGAGCAGATACTAGGCAAGCAGGTCAACATCAATTGGAGCATCACAGTTCGCTACTACCTTGTCAGATGGAAGGGACAGCCAAGATCGGACCACGTATGGAAAGCCGGATAGAGATACAGCCCCCGATTCGCGCTGACAGGTTCCACCAGATCACCACTCGACGCAGTCGAGTTCTCATCACCTCGGGGGAATTGATGGGGACATCAGCGACCCTCCATGCCCCGACTTTGACGTCGGCCTCTCGAGACAGATTCAGCAATGGTTCAGATATTTATTTCTTCTTAGTATGATGTATTTTCTTTTATTGAGTTTGTAATCCTTATTGGGTCAATTAATAAGGCCCAAAAGGCTAGTCTATTAGTAGCTCGGTTAATGGTCGTAGGTAGCTTGTGTTCACCACCTCGGATAGCGGGGTAATTGTTTGAATTTCAATGGTAATTGTGGTCTTTTGGTATCCATGGCTCTATATATAAATAGGGGTCCAAGGGCTTTATTTTGAGCTAATGAAGAATTTGAAATTTCAGTTGAGAAGAAATTGTGTGAGCCTTTCTCTCTCTTCCTCCCTCCTACTTGCTTAACCCCCCTCTCTCTCTATCTCTTACGGCCTTCTCTCTCTCTCTCTCTCCTTGGGGATCGTAAATCCCTCTCTCTCCTCCCTCCTTGGGCCACGTGCCCCCTCCTCCTCCTTTCCCACTTGCCACATCACCTCCTATATTCTCTCCTACTCAATCTCCAACTCCACCTATCCAGGAGATTCTAGCGCACCCCACCTTCCCCCTCTCTTTATCCCTTTCCTAATCCTCCTCAAATCAGATCCTAGCCCTCCAATCTCCTCTAAAATTCCTTCCTATTATCCTTTCCTTCCTAAAATCCCTCCTCCTCTTTAGGAAAAAATTACCAAATCCTCTAATTTCCCTCCATCAAAATTCCTCGTTGCGCCCCCTTCCCTTCCCCAACCCAAGTGTGCACACACCTCCCACCCTAACCCTAGTTCGCACCACCCCAGCCCCCACCCCCCAGCCCCCCTCCAACCACTCCTCCCCTTTGCAACCCACGACCCTCCCCCTCCCAAGTTTGTCCACGGCGACCCCGGGAACCCACGGCATCGCCCTCGTCATCGACATTGAAGATTTCCCTGTCCTGCTGCTCACAGATCCATGGCAGAATCTGAGGCTTGGTTTGCAGAGTCTACACCGACGTCTACAGTGCGAATCAGCCCGAGCCCCCTTCTGTGGGTTCGTTCTCCTATGAGTCCTCTTCGCACCAGAGGTGGTTTCGCATCATTCCAACTTTGGCACAGGTCGTGGCGTCTGTTCTCCCACGACTGCACAGATCTGGTGCGAACCAGGCCGCCCAGGGTGTGCACCCAGCTTGTTGTTCATGTCGCGCCCTACCTGTCCATCTTCTGTCTGAGTATTCTTCTTCAAAGTTGTGCCCCTCGGCGTCCCGGAACCAACGCATGTGGTTTCGACGCGTTCCGATCTCTGTCCTGAGAGTTCCCCCATGACCATCGCACCCTTGTCTGACTGCTCGCCCAGAAAACTGAAGCTCACCACATCTGCGACCACGCCCGGCTCGGTGATCCGATGGTGCCCATCCTTTGAGGGTACATAGGCCTTCTTGTCTGTCATCCAACCGATCTGGTCCCTCCTCGTTTTCAGATCTACAGCGAGAGTACCGCTGTTTGAACTACGACTACGCAAACTTGTCCTACGGGACAGAATCGTGTAGGTCCTCTTCTCCGGCCAGCCGCGCCCTCCAGTGACCTTGGAACGTCGCCAAATTTTCAGGAACACTCTAGCACTTCCCAGGCTTCGTCTGAGCGCTGACGGCACTCCATTCGGACTTATGTGCTCTACGTACCGTGCAGCATGAGCGGCTTCATCCCAGCAGGACTGTGCGCAGAATAGCATTTCGATGTCCCCTTCCCCGTGTTCCCCCCTCCTGCCTGAGGGTAGTTGATGTACCAATTGTCCCATCCCTAAGTTCTCCCTCCCTGCGGGGAGGTTATTTCCTTTGGTTGCATTAACTGGTCCGATAGAAGCTTCATCGACGCAGCGTGCCCGCCGGGTGCGCACGCTCCCGGCTCGCCCTTGTCTCCGATCGGCGCCGGTCTTTTCTGTAATGCCCTAGATCTTTCGGACATCTTTCGAGTTTGGATCCGTGCGTTTCGGATCAGTTTCGGAAGTCTCGAGACGTGTTTTGCGGATTTCACATGTTTTTCCCTTACAGGACCTACGGAACCCCGTAGCGGGTAACCCGGGTCGTTCACCTACTCAGGGATGGTACCACGGCGATCAGCGTGTTCCGAGAATCGCGGAGGTATATTTTTCTATTTTTTTTGTGTTTTTTGAAAAAAAAATTGATTTTCTATATAACCCCATTTCTTTTTCTTTTTCTTTTTCTTTTCTCCTTTTTCTTTCTTCTTCTTCCTCCTCCTTTCTCTCCCATGCGCACACCACCATGACCACCCCCCTCTTCCGGTGACGGCCCCGACGCCCTCCCCTTCGGCTGCGGACGCGGAAAGGAGACGGCGTGGTGGCAAAGGTGGCGGCGTGGCGATCCCGGCGGCGTTTGGTGCTCGGTGAGATCGTCGGAGCTCGTGAAGGTTCAAGCGGGTTTTTGTAGATCGGCGGCGATCCGCCGCGTTTCGGACAATTCTAAGGTAGGGTGACGATACTTAGCTCGGTATTTACCTTCCCCGTGATTTCTAGGCCGAGACGAGGTCGAGAGAGGGCTATTTTGTGCCGGGAAGGGAAAATCATATTTTGGGGCTTGAGTGGCCGATCTAGCGTTTTGATCCGTCATTTTATAGTTTGTGGGCATCAAAAGATGCATTGGGGGCTTGGGAACAAGTTTCCATTTTGTTTCCCCTTCACCTGGGAACAAGTGCCAGTCGTGACATTTAGGCTCAAGGATCCTCAAGAGTCGGGGTCAGCTGTTCTTGCGAGCTTGACTGTCACGCCAGCGATTCGTCGTCAGGTGACAGATGCTCAGCGTGCAGACCCTAAGTTGCCCCGGATTTTGGCTATGGCCGATGTGGAGCTCGGCGAGGACGGAGCAGTGAGATTTCGAGGTACGCTGTACGTCCCAGTCGAGGAGCAGGTGAGACGTGCGGTGTTACTGGAGGCTCATGGGAGTAGGTATACCGTACACCCGGGTGCGACGAAGATGTATCGAAACTTGAAGAGACAGCTCTGGTGGCCTGGTATGAAGAGAGATGTTGCCGAGTATGTGACCAGGTGCCTGACCTGTCAGCAGGTGAAGGCGGAGCATCAGCGACCGGGAGATACGCTCCACCCCTTGGAGGTTCCCGTGTGGAAATGGGACCACGTGACCACTGATTTTGTGGTGGGATTGCCGAGGACTCCGAGTGGGCAGGATAGTATTTGGTTGTTGGTGGATAGGCTGACGAAGGTGACTCGGTTGTTACCGATCAAAGTCAGCTGGAGTGTGCCCAAGTTGGCTCATCTTTATGTGGAGCGGATCGTACCTTTGCATGAAATACCCATTTTCATCATGTCAGATCGAGATCCGCGTTTCACTTCTGGATTCTGGAGGAGTTTTTAGCGAGCTCTTGGCACAGAGTTAGCGTTTAGCTCAGCATATCATCCTCAATCAGATGGTCAGTCAGAGAGGACCATCCAGACGTTAGAGGATATGTTGAGATCTTGTTGCCTGGAGTGGCTAGGGAGTTGAATTCACCATTTACCATTGGTGGAGTTTGCCTACAACAACAGCTATCATTCGAGTATTGGGATGGCTCCTTATGAGGCGTTGTACGGGCGACCGTGTCGAACTCCACTCGATTAATGTGAGGTTCGTGAGCGCGTTGTGACTGGACCGGAGCTGGGGCAGCAGTGCATTGATGTGGTGCATCTAATCCGTCAAAACATGTTGGCGGCGCAGAGTCGACAGAAGAGCTATGCCGATCGGAGAAGGCATCCCCTCTATTTTGCGGTCGGTGACCGAGTATTTTTTAGGGTCTCTCCCATGAAGGGAGTGATGAGATTTGGATAGCGTGAGAAGTTGAGTCCCCGCTATGTTGGTCCTTTTCTCATCGTGGAACGTATTGGCGAGGTTGCTTATCGGTTGCAGCTACCTCCTGAGTTTGCGGCGGTACATGATGTGTTCCATGTCTCGATGTTGAGGAAGTATATGCCCGATGACTCTCATGTTTTGGAGGATTCCGTTTGACACGAGGTGACTCCCGATCAGTCTCTTCCAAAGTTCCCTATCCGTACTGAGGATCGGCAAGAGCAGCACCTGCGGAACAATGTTATTCCTCTAGTTAAAGTGGTGTGGCAGCGGCACTCTGGCGGTGAGGCGTCTTGGGAGCGTGAGGACGAGATGTGTCAGCAGTTCCCTTATTTGTTCGAGTGAGTATCCTTTTCTATCCCATGTGCTTTATTTTGAATTTCGAGGATGAAATTTGTTTAAGGGGGGAGGGCTGTAATGCCATGGATCTTTCGGACATCTTTTGGGTTCGGATCCGTGCGTTTCGGATCAGTTTCGGAAGTCGCGGGACGTGTTTTGCGGATTTCACATGTTTTTTGGAGTCTAAAAAAGTTAGGACCATACGTCCTAGACTCGAGCCGCCACAGTGGGAGGCCCTACGGCAACTAGCGTAAAGCTGTCTTTCTCGGGTAAAGCCTCGCCACCACTCCATGGTGGGACCATACGCGTGTCGGAAGGCTACGACTAGTGCGGAGTCACTGATGTGACCACTCTCCAAGGAGAAACTCCAAGAAACACGCACGCACCCTGTGCGAAAGTCGAGAAGAACCAAGTGGCGCCAAGCCACTGGACTCTTGACAGTCCTCTAGACTCACTAAATCCCACGGTCCTTGAGTCAAAAGACTCGGGGTCAAGACCGTCGTACGCAACGGCACAACGTCGTTAATCTAGGCTAATCCCTAGGTCTAAAATCACGGTAGCATGAATACCGAGGTAACTCACGAGCTGCCGAGACCATTCCCTCAAAAGGGAACTCAAGGGACCTCCAGCCCCAGGCTGGGTGACTGGACTCACAGTCCAAAGCCACACACACATGGCCCGCGTGGAAAGCATAGAAGCATGATTCCCAAGGCAACTCACAAGCCTCCATGCTGATTCCCCATCCCAGGAAAAAGCGAGAAACCTCCAGCCCCAGGTTGGCAACTGGACTCGCAATCCAAGGCCAAACACATGGCCCACTCGGGAATCATCTTCCGCAGAAACCCACGACATGCGTGGGAACCCCACCGCACTAACACCGACACACGGTGACTCGGTCAAGTGTAACACAAAGCCCGGAACACGAGGAGTCACCCGAACTCTCAAACCCACGGGCACGCTAAACGAGGTAACAAAATCTCCGGACACCCAAAGACACGGTCACGGAACTCCACAGGGTGTCTGACACACACACGGCCCAAGGGGAGTACAATCACTCGACTCCCACGGACCTTAACTCGCTTGGCGAGCTCCCATAGGAATGCGCTTACCAAGAATGGCACGTTCCTGAATGTGCTGCCCAGACCGAGTGCGTTCCCCCTGGATGGGATGCTAAGCCCGAGCGCGATCTTCCAGAACGCGCTACCAGTGACTAGCGCATTCAGCCTTAACGCGCTGGTCACCCCAGGCGCGATCAAACAAGGACAGCTATCGCTGTCAGATTTCCAAGCGCGTCAACCCGTTGACGCAGTGGGTAAGACGAGCGCGAACCTAGTCGCGCTCGGTCAGACCAGCGCGACCAGAGCCGCCCTACTGTTCATCTTCCCCAATGAACGCGCTATATCGGGGTGGCGCGACCTCCAAGAACGCACCCACCTTGGCTAGCGCGTTCTCAGTCCGCGCCTAAAAATGGCAGAAACCACGAGAAAAACCATTTCACGGCCCAATCACCCCCGCGTGATGGGGAAACAAAAGGGGAAACCTTCCCCAAGCCCCTAGGCATTCAACGATGCCCACAAACCACCGATTAACGCATTAAAACACTAGATTGGGCTCACACCCCAAGAATATGTATTTTGCCTAAAATGCGAAAATAAATCCGCTCGGCTCGCCACGGCCTACAAAACTCGCGGGAAAGGAAGTGCACTAGCTGGGGGTCCATCTCCCTACCTCCACCGAAGATTTCACGCACCGTGGATGCCGATCCATGAAGAAAATGCCGTTGAAGCCTCATCGGGACACGAACTCACGGCCGAGCTCACCGCGCCTCCATCGCCTCGATCCTCACCCATCCTTGCCCGTGCCTCGCCCGCGCCGTCCACACCTCGCCCGCGCTCCACTCCGTCGGCCGCCGGAGAGAGAGGGAGAGAGGAGAGAGCGTGAGAAGAGAGAGAAAGGCAAGAGAGAAATGAGAGGGGGGAGAAAGAAAGGGTTAATATATATAGAAAAACCTCAAAATTCCAAAAATTTAGAAAAATACAAAAAATTACCTTCGCGATCCTCGGGACACGCTGATCGCCGTGGTAACGTCCCGGTGTCGGAGAACGCAACGGTCACCCTGTACGGGTATCCGAAGGTCCAACAGACGAAAATACGCGTAAAACCCACAACGTAAACCGGGAGCCACAAAGGCGCTCCGAAAAATCCATAAAAATATCGGCGTACTCCTCACAACACCACAGACCCAAGGAAATTCACGGGTACACCACCAACGGGTCCGACAATCTGGTAAAAATAGTCCGAAGCTCGATCAGACACAATCCAAAATCCACGGAAAGACGATCCGAAACCCACGGGTCCATATCCGAAAAGCCCGGGACATTACAGCCCTCCCCCCTTAAAGAAATTTCGTCCTCGAAATTCAAGACCAGCACCAAGTCACAGGGGAAGAATGCCTCAGCCAACTAACAAAGTTGTTAGGGCCCCCGCACAGAAAACCTCGATTCACACGAAAAGTTCTGGACCTGAGGGACGCAGCCAGACTTACAATCACGAACAACACCTCGCTCCGCGTGCCATACACACTGGCCATCAGAGCAGGCATACACCAAAGAACACAGTCCGGCATCACCCCAGTCACAAGGAAGACCAATCATGGTACCGCTGCCACCGTCTCGCTCACCGAGGAGAGGCAGTCCTCGACACAAGAAATAGCTACCGATCCATCCTATGGTCGGCAGACAAATCGCACGTCAGCTTCATAGCCAGCTGACCGGTCGCACACCCTTCTCAAGGGAACAACCAATATAGACCCTCCACCAGTTCACGCAGCCGTCTCAACAGACCGCTACCAAAACCTTGGCTCAGCACCAAGAAATACCTCCCACATGGCAAGCTGAAAGCCAGACATATCATTGTGCCAACTCTGTCAGAAGACAAACTTCGACAAAGCCCAGATCCCGTCCGGAAAGGCACACCTCAAAATCAGCCACCCAAGGCCTCCCTGGCACATGGCTCTCGCCGCGCTCGAGCCTCGACAACCAGCATCTTCTGTCTGTGAAAGACCACACGCCGGTCACCAACCGCTCGTCAACGGGAAACCTCCATCGGCCCAACGGGCACGATCCAACTCGCAACAGGCCATCCGCCGACTCACACACAGACAATTACCCCATCACGAGCTGCACTCCTCTCAGACACCGCATCTGATCTCGAGCATCGCGCCAACTCAAACCTCTCAGGGGAGCACGATGAAACCAAATGACAAGGTCCTGGTGTCTTCAGTCATCACCTCACTCGACTCAGACTTACAGGGGAACCATCCCATGCTGGTCACCAAAGCAGGGATAACCATTGTGACACCAACGTCCCATCAAGGACCACCATTCCAACGCCAATCTCACTAAAAGGCCTCCGCCCATAGGCGTCACTCTTCCATCTTGTCTCATCACATCCCTTGACTCAATTAATCCAAGTGGACACCTGTCAATCCCAATTCCGCCCTTACCACAGAGCCACGGGACACCACCGGAATGATTCATGGCACACGTCTCTAGAGGAGAAAAGTGCCATCCAATCTCACAGCAACCTGGTCGCCAGCACCACGACCAATGCACACTGGGTCCCCAACAATACACATCTTACCATGGTCGACTGCGAGACTAGCCTTACCAATCACTCGCTTCTACCAACCGGAACCCGAAATCTGCCAGAGATCACTTCTCCAAAAATGATCTCATCCTAGGACACGACTAGCAACACAAGCCGGGCACCAGGCCACCGACTCTAACCAACACGTCCTCAACCTCCGCCAGGCGACATCCCTAATAACCCCATACGGGTCTAACACCAACGCCTGACACGGCTTCCATCACAGGAACATGGTACTCATGCGGTACACTTGCCAACATTTCTCCCAACACTTCATCCTGCCAGTGCCAAGAACCACAACACCTCGAGCAACGGCACGGCACAACACGTCTCGCACAGAGGAACCAATCCTCCAATGCTCAACGCAAACTCAGGAATCCGCCCGTAGCAACCAACGCTACGATGCTAAACCAGTGGGTCACAAGCCCACCAGGCTTCCGCTGCGCACGTTGATCCACGCGCACAGCCACAAATTCTTGAAAACATCGCCCAATCGACACTCGTCCTTCCGGAAGAGCGCCAACACACCCTCACACGATAAGGGAATGGGCACAACTTCTTACAGGCAACCACCTGGCCAAGACAAGGAGCACGTCTCGCACGGACTTCATGGCACACAAGGCCAACCAATCCGGACACATGATGTAAGACGACAATCCTAGCCAAACACAATTCTCTCCAGCCAAAGGAGAAACCAATCGCACTTCCAACCAATGGAAAACTCCACGCTCGACCTGACCTCAAACCTTGAGCACGCTGTGAATAGCACCTTCCAATGCCAAGAAAACCATTATCTCGTCAGGTCAGTGCCTCCGACACACTCGGCGAGTGTCACGTTGGACCACAATCACAGCATTCCTCGATGCACAACCGCTGCAATTCCTCGAACCGTAGCACACCATGCCAAGAGCTACAATACGAGCCATAACCGACGACCGTCAACGCTCATCCTCGAGTCCCGAACACGCCACAGAACCTTCATATCTCAAACCAGCTCCAGGGCGAACACAACCCATTCGCACACAAGAGCGCAGGAGCAAGAACTTACTGGAACACCACAGCCCAATCGTGCCTCAAAATCCGTAGAACAATCGGGACCAACACGTGATTTCTGATGCCATAGAGCACAACAAGAACACCATGCTCGACGAAACAGCAGCTCACCGAGAAGATCCTCCGCTCACCCGAGCACACTTCTCGATCAGAGCACCCACTCTACCACCTTAAACCACGACTTGAACACCTCAGGGGCTGGATAAACCTCAAGCTGGAGTGGCCAAAACCGACAGCAGCTCCCTCAGAGCACGCTCACGACCACTTAACCACGAACAATCCTCTCCAGCCGCCTGACCATGCTACAGATTCCTTAAACGCAGCACCGCGAACTCACGCCTGCCAGCAACCTCTGCCCAATGCAGCACAACCAGGGCCACCACCGATGAGGGAGAAGGCTCTCGACCTCGATCCTTAGACCCCATGCTGGCACGAAAGCCACGGACAGCAACCACCTTCACAGCGCCGCACAGCGCACTCAAGCTCTCAAGCGAGAAACTAGGCGGAAAGTGAACACAAAACCCTAAGCCAGCTGCCAACTGTACTGGACCTTATGGACTCTGATCACTGTAATATTTTGAATCCCTATGTACGCCCACAACCACTACTCTGATACCAGCTGTAACGACCCAAGATACGGATACCGGGAAAGCCCGATACCATTCGAATCCTGACCCCCCGCCCACGAGTCGGGAGGGCTCGGAAGGGCTAAAAGGAGTGTTGAGGCACAAAGAAATAGGAAATAAAGCAGGACAATTCAATAATTAACTGAAATAAATAAACAACTACGGCTACAACAAAGTCCAGTCTAACAAAAAGTACAGTCTAAAGCAGTAAAGCATACCACATGTCGAGTGAACACTCGGCCCGACGGGCTGGCAACTGAGAACCTCCAAACGGCACCCTCGAATCTCGAGGAAGAACTGCCACACCTGAAAAGCAGGGATGAGTCTCCAAAACAGAGACTCAGCAGGGATCCCGCGGAACCTCAACTGAAAACAACGGCGATAGCGGAAAAAAAAGCTACAACTACAGCAGGAACAGCGAACCGGTGGCCGGTCAAAACTTGGCGCTAAAGCTACTCCTACTGTACCAGAAAAACACACCCCGATCTCACGATCGGGACTACTGAACCACACTAGTACCACTTACCGAAGTGAAACCTACGACAACCCCGCCGTAGAGGCATGTCTCCCAGGACACGGCCAACCTAGACACGCTGTCCAAGATGCAACCCTGACCACCCGGTCGCAGACACCGCACCAACAAGACGCAACCTCGACAAAGCTACTAGCACCCTGGCCACTAACTCAGAAACATCAGACGGTCCAGAAAACCACGTCTCGCAGACGGGAAATGGAACCCGGAAACAGGAGAGTCACGTCTCACGTGACAGGAGTACCTGCCTAACAGAAGCAAGGCCGGATGCGTCCACTGATGACATAGTCCACAGCCTCAAGTGTCTCGCTACAACGCCCCAGGCGGAGACAAAGACACCGTACAAATTACCACAGAGCACATAACAAGGGTCTAGGCGGGGTCGTGCTCATCAGCACGCGTCCGAAGTCCCCAACCACATGTGCATACACTGACTGACTGAGCTACGTCAGGCCCTCTAGCTAGTATTCCTCCTGGCCCGGACTCGAGCCGCCATAGTGGGAGGCCCTACGGCAACCAGCCTAAAGCCGTCTCCCTCGGGTAAAGCCTCGCCACCACTCCCGGGTGGGACCACACGCGTGTCGGAAGGCTACGACTAGTGCGGAGTCACTGATGTGACCACTCTCCAAGGAGAAATTCTGAGAAACACGTACGCTCCCTGTGCGAACGTCGAGAAGAACCAAGTGGCGCCAAGCCATTGGACTCTAGACAGTCCCCTAGACTCACTAAATCCAACTGTCCTTGAGTCACAAGACTCGGGGTCAAGACCGTCGTACGCAACGGCACAACGCCGTTAATCTAGGCTAATCCCTAGGTCTAAAATCACGATAGCACAAATACCGAGGTAACTCATGAGCCGCCAACACCATTCCCTCAAAAGGGAACTCAAGGGACCCCCAGCCCCAGGCTGGGTGACTGGACTCACAGTCCAAAGCCACACACACATGGCCCACGCGGAAAGTATCGAAGCACGATTCCCAAGGTAGCTTACAAGCCTCTACGCTGATTCCCCATCCCAGGAAAAAGCGAGAAACCTCCAGCCCCAGGCTGGCAACTGGACTCGCAGTCCAAGGCCAAACACATGGCCTACTCGGGAATCATCTTTCGTAGAAACCCACGACATGCGGGGGAACCCCACCGCACTCACACCGACACACGGTGACTCAGTTAAGCATAACACAAAGCCCGGAACACGAGTAGTCACCCGGAGTCTCAAACCCATGGGCACGCTAAACGAGGTAACAAAACCTCGGGACACCCAAAGACACGGTCACGGAACTCCACAGGGTGTCTGACACACACACGGCCCAAGGGGAGTACAATCACTCGACTCCCATGGACCCTAACTCGCATGGCGAGCGGCCCACAGGAACGCGCTTACCAATAATGGCGCGTTCCTGAACGCGCTACCCAGACCGAGCGCGTTCCCCCTGGATGCGCTGCTAAGCCCGAGCGCGATCTTCCAGAACGCGCTACCAGTGACTAGCGCGTTCAGCTCTAACGCGTTGGTCACCCCAGGCGCGATCAAACATGGACAGCTATCGCTGTCAGATTCCCAAGCGCGTCAACCTGTTGACGCGGTGGGTAAGACGAGCGCGACCCTAGTTGGGCTCGGTCAAACCAGCGCGACCAGAACCGCCCTACTGTTCATCTTCCCCGATGAACGCACTATATCGGGGCGGTGCGACCTCCAAGAACGCGCCCACCTTGGCTAGCGCGCTCTCAGTCCGCGCCCAAAAATGGCGAAAATCGCGAGAAAAACTATTCCACGTCCCGATCACCCCTGGGTGATGGGGAAACAAAAGAGGAAACCTTCCCCAAGCCCTTAGGCATTCAACGATGCCCACAAACCACCGATTAACGCATTAAAACACTAGATCGGGCCCACACCCCAAAAATATGCATTTTGCCTAAAATGCGAAAATAAACTCGCTCGGCTCGCCACGGCCTACAAAACTCGCGGGAAAGGAAGTGCACGAGCTGGGGGTCCATCTCCCTACCTCCACCGAAGATTTCGCGCACCGTGGACGCCGATCCACGAATAAAATGCCGTTGAAGCCTCGCCGAGACACGAACTCACGGCCGAGCTTCACCGCGCCTCCACCGCCTCGATCCTCACCCATCCTCGCCCATGCCTCACCCTCGCCGTCCCCGCCTCGCCCGCGCTCCACTCCGTCAGTCGCCGGAGAGAGAGGGAGAGAGGAGAGAGCGTGAGAAGAGAGAGAGGGGGAAGAGAGAAATGAGAGGGGGGAGAGAGAAAGGGTTAATATATATAGAAAAACACAAAAATTCCAGAAATTCAGAAAAATATGAAAAATTACCTCTGCGATCCTCGGGACACGCTGATCGTCGGGGTAATGTCCCGGTGTCGGAGAACGTAATGGTTCACCCTGTACGGGGTTCCGAAGGTCCGATAGATGAAAACACGCGTAAAACCCACAACGCAACTCGGGACCAACAAAGGTGCTCCGAAAAAACCATTAAATAACCGGCGTACTCCTCACAACACCACGGACCCAAGGAAATTCACGGGCACACCACCAACGGGTCCGACAATCCGGTAAAAATAGTCCGAAGCTCGATCAGACACAATCTGAAATCCGCGGAAAGATGATCCGAAACCCACGGGTCCAGATCCGAAAAACCCGGGACATTACACTCTATGTCCTTGGACAGGTTGGCCCAAGTAGGAAGTTCCCCGATGCATGTTAAACCTTCATCGACAAGGGACAACAATGAGAGTGTGGACTCGCTAGGAAGTGTGACCTTGAGGAATGGAGAGCTATCTTCCGTGGGGCTCATCGGGTCAGGTTCTTCAGGGGTTGGCAGGAAGATTAAAAGTTCACTAGTGCATTGGCCTATAGGGCAAATAGATGTAATGGAGCCAATGGAAGGATAAGCAAAGGTAAGGTACTTGGGCTTAATGGGTTCCATGGCCAACATGCTAATCAACCCCATTTGACAACTCAAACTCCTAAGTAGGTCTTCAAGGGTTTCCACAAAACAAAAGGATTGATAAGTTGTGTGAAGAGAATGACATGGCACTAGTTGGAATTGCTCCATGGGGAGGTTGCATGGGGTTGAAGGGTACAAGATGGGACCATTTTTGAGCCAGGTAGCTTGGGGCTCTTCTATGGTTAGATCACCAGTGGGTGGGATGAGTTGCTCATGTTGGGGTTCGGGTTGGTTTTGTGCAATAGAGATTTGAGGCTCGTTTTCCACTTTAGTTAACCGCTTTTGAATGGCTTGCTCAAACGTGGAGAGGGCTTGGTAATAAGAATTTGGGAGGTGGAACCTCTTCTTGCCTTCCAAAGATTTCAAAAGACACTCTTTTCCTTCGGGATCTATGATTGCATGTTGTTCTTCCATACATTCTTTTCCCAAACTAATATGTGACCCAAGGGGCCGAATTTTGTACCATGCTCCACTAACCCATGTAATGGACTTGGATGGAATGTGGCTTACACAAGGGAGGTAGAACTCTACGAAAACCCATTCTCCATGGATGACAATTTTCCCCTCTTGTGACAAAGAGTTCACAAGAGCTTGGGAGACATAATTTCCCGATTGGTCCTCATCAAGGAACACAGTGGTGAGTTTGTTGTGGGGTAGGACTACTTCGAAGCTAAAGAACATGGTGAACATGAGATTCCTAGGACCCCGATTTGGGTATAACAAATCGGACGACTTGCTCTGATATCAAATTTGACGCGGGACGACCGACAGGGATGCCCTGGGACCTACGAGGCAGCAAGCACGACCCGAACCACGGACCCGAGCAATAGCGGACTGACCACACGCGTCACTCAAATTCTGGGGAGACCCGACAACAGTGGGGATGGACGGCGATCCACGGGCAGCCTACACAGTCAGAGCCGCGAAGAGTGATATGGGGAGGACAGACCTAAGGTCTTAAGGTCGCCCGGCTCAGCCGAGGCAAAGTCGGTGCCCGAGGGCGGGAATGTCGTCACTCTCTCACACGGCAACGGTCAACACTCAATGTTCGGGAAATTTGGATCGAGCTCTCCTCACCTTCGGCGTGAGCGTGAATAGATACTAGGAAAGCAATGCTCAAGGAGCGAAGGTCAGATCTATACCTTGCCGAGTCTGAAAAGACCGGCGCCGATCGGAGATGAGGGCGAGTCGGGAGGGTGCGCACCCGGCGGACACGCTGTGTCGGTGAAGCTTCTGTCGGACCTGTTAATACAATCGAAGAAAATAACCTCCATGCAGGGAGGGGAAACTTAGGGATGGAAGAATTGGTACAGTAACTACCCTCACGCAGGAGGAGGGAACACGGGGAAGGGGACAGCAAAATGTTGTTCTGCGCACAGTCCTGCTGGGATGAAGCCGCTCGTCCTGCACGATATGCGGAGCACAGAAGTCCGAATGGAGTGCCGTTGGAGCTCAGACAAAGCCTGGGAAGCGCTGGAGTGCTCCTGAAAAGTTGGCGACGTTCCGAGATCGCTAGAGGGTGGGGCCGGCCGGAGAAGAGGACCTACGTGATTCTATCCCGCAGGACAGGTTTGCGCAGTCGTAGTTCAAACATCGGTACTCTCGCTGTAGATCTTCAAACGAGGCGGGACCATCACGGTTAGATGACAGATAAGAAGGCCTATGTACCCTCAAAAGATGGGCACCATCGGATCACTGAGCCGGGCGTGGTCGCAGATGTGGTGAGCTTCAGTTTTCTGGGCAAGCAGTCAGACAGGGGTGCGATAGCCGTGGTGGAACTCTCAGCACAGAGATCGTAACATGTCGAAACCACCTTAGTTGGTTCCGGGACTCCGAGGGGCACAACTTTGAAGAAGAAGACTTGGCAATAAGTCAGACGGCTAGGGCGCGGCACGAACAACAAGCTGGGTGCACACCCTGGGCAGACTGGTTCGCACCAGATCTACGCAGTCGCGGGAGAACGGACGCCACAACCTGTGCCGAAGTTGGAATGATGTGAAACCACCTCTGGTGCAAAGAGGACTTGGAGACAAACGAACCCACAGAAGGGGGCTTGGGATGATTCGCACTGTAGACGTCGGTGTAGAGTCTTCAAACCAAGCCTCAGATTCTACCACAGATCTGTGAGCAACAGGACAGGAAAATCTTCAATGTCGATGACGAGGGCGATACCGTGGGTTCCCGTGGTCGCCGTGGACAAACTTGGGAGGGGGAGGGTCGTGGGTTGCAGAGGGGAGGAGTGGATGGAGGGGGGCTGGGGCGTGGGGGCTGGGGTGGTGCGAACTAGGGTTAGGGTGGGAGGTGTGTGCGCACTTGGGTTGGGGAAGGGAAGGGGGGGCAAGTAGGAATTTTGGTGGAGGGAAATTAGAGGATTTGGTAATTTTCTCCTAAAGAGGAGGAGGGATTTTAGGAGGGAAAGGATAATAGGAAGGAATTTTAGAGGAGATTGGAGGGCTAGGATCTGATTTGAGGAGGATTGGGAAAGGGATAAAGAGAGGGGGAAGGTGGGGTGCGCTAGAATCTCCTAGATAGGAGGAGTTGGAGATTGAGTAGGAGAGAATATAGGAGGTGATGTGGCAAGTGTGAAAGGAGGAGGAGGAGGGGGTGCGTGGCCCAAGGAGGGAGGAGAAAGAGGGATTTATGATCCCCAAGGAGAGAGAGATAGAGAGAGAGAGAGAGAGAGAGAAGGCCGCAAGAGATAGAGAGAGAGGGGGGGTTACGCAAGTAGGAGGGAGGAAGAGAGAGAAAGGCTCACACAATTTCTTCTCAACTCAAATTTCAAATTCTTCGTTAGCTAAAAATAAAGCCCTTGGACCCCTATTTATAGGTAGAGCCATGGGTACCAAAAGATCACAATTACCATTGAAGTTCAAACAATTACCCCGCTATCCGAGGTGGTGAACATAAGCTACCTACGACCATTAACCGAGCTACTAATAGACTAGCCTTTTGGGCCTTATTAATTGACCCAATAAGGATTACAAACTCAATAAAAGAAAATACATCATACTAAGAAGAAATAAATATCTGAACCATTGTTGAATCCATTTCGAGAGGCCGACGTCAAAGTCGGGGCATGGAGGGTCGCTGATGTCCCCATCAATTCCCCCGGGGTGACGAGAACTCGACTCCGTTAAGTGGTGATCTAGTGGAACCTGTCGGCGTGGATCGAGGGCTGTATCTCTGTCCGACTTTCCCATACGTGGTCCGATCTAGGCCGTCCCTTCCATCTGACAAGGTAGTAGTGAACTGCCCTGCTCCAATTGATGTTGACCTGCTTGCCTAGTATCTGCTCTATGCACTCTTGCCGGTCACTCCTTTTGGTTGGTGGTCGCACCAGATGTGGTTCACTCATGAAGGAGGGCGGGGGCTCAAAAGCCTCACTAGGAACCGCTGCCTTGCCCTTATTTGGCACTGGACCTACCACGTTGAGCAAGGGACTCGCTCCATGACCCTTTGGTCGGTCCCCTTTGTAGGCAACTGGGCCTAACCTCTTCGCGATTCGAAATGGCCCTATTCCACGGGCTCTCGCCATCCACACCATTGTAAGGTCACTTGATTGAATCTTTCGATAACGCTAACGGTCATTTTTTTGCCATACGTAGGATCTATGGCTCAAGTAAATGTGCTTGCTGTTTGGTTGCCGTCTGAATTGACCATTCCTAGACTCTTTGTTTGAAGGATGGGAGAAGTGATGGAGAGTGTTGGGAGATTGGAAAGGAGGGGATTTCCATTGGGTGGGGTCAAAAGGAACATAGAAATTGAAACTCTTATGGAGGTGTTCCTCTATGTCCTTGGATAGGTTGGCCCAAGTAGGAAGTTCCCCGATGCATGTTAAACCTTCATCGACAAGGGACAATAATGAGAGTGTGGACTCACTAGGAAGTGTGACCTTGAGGAATGGAGAGCTATCTTCCGTGGGGCTCATTGGGTCAGGTTCTTCAGGGGTTGGCAGGAAGATTAAAAGTTCACTAGTGCATTGGCCTATAGGGCAAATAGATGTAATGGAGCCAATGGAAGGATAGGCAAAGGTAAGGTACTTGGGCTTAATGGGTTCCATGGCCAACATGCTAGTCAACCCCATTTGACAACTCAAACTCCTAAGTAGGTCTTCAAGGGTTTTCACAAAACAAAAGGATTGATAAGTTGTGTGAAGAGAATGACATGGCACTAGTTGGAATTGCTCCATGGGGAGGTTGCATGGGTTGAAGGGTACAAGATGGGGCCATTTTTGAGCCAGGTAGCTTGGGGCTCTTCTATGGTTAGCTCACCAGTGGGTGGGATGAGTTGCTCGTTTTGGGGTTCGGGTTGGTTTTGTGCAATGGAGATTTGAGGCTCAGTTTCCACTTTAGTTAACCGCTTTTGAATGGCTTGCTCAAACGTGGAGAGGGCTTGGTAATAAGAATTTGGGAGGTGGAACCTCTTCTTGTCTTCCAAAGATTTCATAAGACACTCTTTTCCTTCGGGATCTATGATTGCATGTTGTTCTTCCATCCATTCTTTTCCCAAACTAATATGTGACCCAAGGGGCCGAATTTTGCACCATGCTCCACTAACCCATGTAATGGACTTGGATGGAATGTGGCTTACACAAGGGAGGTAGAACTCTACGAAAACCCATTCTCCATGGATGACAATTTTCCCTTCTTGTGACAAAGAGTTCACAAGAGCTTGGGAGACATAATTTCCCGATTGGTCCTCATCAAGGAACACGGTGGTGAGTTTGTTGTGGGGTAGGACTACTTCGAAGCTAAAGAACATGGTGAACATGAGATTCCTAGGACCCCGATTTGGGTAGAACAAATCGGACGACTTGCTCTGATACCAAATTTGACGCGGGGCGACCGACAGGGATGCCCTGGGACCTACGAGGCAGCAAGCACGACCCGAACCACGGACCCGAGCAATAGCGGACTGCCCACACGCGTCACTCAAATTCCGGGGTGACCCGACAACAGTGGGGATGGACGGCGATCCATAGGCAGCCTACACGGTCAGAGCCACGAAGAGTGATATGGGGAGGACAAACCTAAGGTCTTAAGGTCGCCTGGCTCAGCCGAGGCAAAGCCGGTGCCCGAGGGCAGGAATGTCGTCACTCTCTCACACGGCAGCGGTCAACACTCAATGTTCGGGAAATTTGGATCGAGCTCTCCTCACCTTCGGCGCGAGCGTGAATAGATACTAGGAAAGCAACGCCCAAGGAGCAAAGGTCAGATTTATACCTTGCCGAGTCTGAAAAGATCGACGCCGATCGGAGACAAGGGCGAGCCGGGAGCGTGCGCACCCGGTGGACATGCTACGTCGGTGAAGCTTCTATCGGACCTGTTAATACAACCAAAGGAAATAACCTCCATGCAGGGAGGGGGAACTTAGGGATGGGAGAATTGGTAAAGTAACTACCCTCACGCAGGAGGGGGGAACACGGGGAAGGGGACAGCGAAATGTTGTTCTGCGCACAGTCCTGCTGGGATGAAGCCGCTCGTTCTGCACGGTACGCGGAGCACAGAAGTCCGAATGGAGTGCCGTTGGCGCTCAGACGAAGCCTGGGAAGTGCTGGAGTGCTCCTGAAAATTTGGTGACGTTCCGAGATCGCTGGAGGGCGGGGCCGGCCGGAGAAGAGGACCTACGCGATTTTTTCCTGCAGGATAAGTTTGCGCAGTCGTAGTGAAAATAGCGGTACTCTCGCTGTAGATCTCCAAACGAGGTGGGGCCATCACGGTTGGATGACAGACAAGAAGACCTACGTACCCTCAAAAGATGGGCACCATCAGATCACCGAGCCGGGCGTGGTCACAGATGTGGTGAGCTTCAGTTTTCTGGGCGGGCAGTCAGACAGGGGTGCGATGGCCGTGGTGGAACTCTCAGCACAGAGATCGGAACATGTCGAAACTACCTTAGTTGGTTTCGGGACTCCGAGGGGCACAACTTTGAAGAAGAAGACTTGGCAATAAGTCAGACGGCTAGGGCGCGGCACGAACAACAAGCTGGGTGCACACCCTGGGCGGACTGGTTCGCACCAGATCTACGCAGTCGCGGGAGAACGGACGCCACAACCTGTGCCGAAGTCGGAATGATGTGAAACCACCTCTGGTGCAAAGAGGACTCAGAGACAAACGAACCCACAGAAGGGGGCTTGGGCTGATTCGCACTGTAGACATCGGTGTAGACTCTTCAAACCAAGCCTCAGATTCTACCACAGATCTGTGAGCAACAGGACAGGAAAATCTTCAATGTCGATGACGAGGGCGATGCCGTGGGTTCCCGTGGTCGCCGTGGACAAACTTGGGAGGGGGAGGGTCGTGGGTTGCAGAGGGGAGGAGTGGATGGAGGGGGGCTGGGGCGTGGGGGCTGGGGTGGTGCGAACTAGGGTTAGGGTGGGAGGTGTGTGCGCACTTGGGTTGGGGAAGGGAAGGGGGCGTAGCTAGGAATTTTGGTGGAGGGAAATTACAGGATTTGGTAATTTTTTCCTAAAGAGGAGGAGGGATTTTAGGAAGGAAAGGATAATAGGAAGGAATTTTAGAGGAGATTGGAGGCTAGGATCTGATTTGAGGAGGATTAGGAAATGGATAAAGAGAGGGGGAAGGTGGGGTGCGCTAGAATCTCCTAGATAGGAGGAGTTGGCGATTGAGTAGGAAAGAATATAGGAGGTGATGTGGCAAGTGGGAAAGGAGGAGGAGGAGGAGGAAGAGGAGGAGGGGGCGCGCAGCCCAAGGAGGGAGGAGAGAGAGGGATTTGCGATCCCCATGGAGAGAGAGAGAGAGAGAAGGCCGCAAGAGAGAGAGAGAGAAAGAGGGGGGTTACGCAAACGGGAGGAAGAGAGCTCACATAATTTCTTCTCAACTCAAATTTTAAATTCTTCATTAGCTCAAAATAAAGCCCTTGGACCCCTTGGTGCGGACACCAGGGCGATCAAGTGACACGTCGGCGAACCGACGGTGCCATACGCGGAGCACCAAGTGGACTACTTTGGATTCCCTTCCAATTCGGGACAAGTTGGCTTCAATTTGGACCTTTTTTGTATTGAAATTGGGCTTGTAATGGTTATTGTATTTGTAATTTGCTAATGGGCTGGTTGTAAGGCTCCTAAAGGGCCAAATGGTTAAAGCCCCTTAAGCATTCCTTAAGAAGGAATGGCCTTGGTCCATTTATAATGGATCCATAAGCCATATGGGCTTCCTTCCTACATGGGCTATCTAGATTGGGTTATCTAGAGTGGGCTCTCTTCATTCATTGACTTTCAAGGGTGGAATGGCCTTAAGTCATATTGGTTGGTTGGGCTTGGTTAAGCCATGACCAAACTTGGCCCAAGAAGGGCCCAAGCTAAGGGCGCCCTCCTTTTTGGCTTATTAGGCTAGCAATTGTTGATTTTTCTTCTTCCCATCCCATTTACCACATGGGGCATTCAAATGGCTGCTGGTCAATGCCAAATATGGCTGCCACCTACCATCTTTACCTTGAATTTCAAAGGTAGGTGAGCTACCATGTCCCCTTGTCTCCCTTTCCCTTTCACCAAGTCCCCCTTTCATGATCCATGAGCACCTCCCCCTCTCCCTTCTTGTAACCAACGAATTCCCCTCCCCCTACCCCTTGCCATGGTCTATTTAAAGGCATGTATAGTGCTTGTGCACAAGAGAATGAAGTTTTTTTGAAAGAAAAGTTCATTAGAGAGTGATTCTCTTAGTGTGTTCTTTGGTGTGGCTCCCATTGTGCTGTCCTGTGACTGGACAGAACTAGGTCATGTGACTCGACCACGTATCCCTCTCTTCCTCTTATCTTCTCCTTCCACAAAAATTCTCTGTGATACCTCTACAAGTTAGGAAACGTTCAGCGCTGGTTTCGCATCGATCGGAGTTCGTGACCAACGGTGGCGATTTTTCTCGTGGAGGCACGCAGATCGGTTCCAGATTGCTGCCCAGATCTGGAGGTGACTGTATGATGGGGCATCAAAGGTGATTTCCATACACGGGTGATGTGTATTTGTGTGTTATGGCTTGTATGAGATTGTAATTGTGTAATTTCTTTCATTTGGGCTCCTTGTAAGGCTTATATCAAGCCAATGGGCCATTTGTAATGTAGAGTCCATGGCTAGGTTGCCATTAGTAGAGTCCATTAAGGAGCTTATGCCATATTGGGTCATTAGGTTTCTAATGGGTCATTAATGCACTTAAGGCCCAAATTGGGTTACACTCCCTCATGGGCCAACTAAGTTGGAAGGGTCCAAGTCTAGCATGGGCTTGTGGATGGTTCATGGCCCATGAATGGCCCTTCGCCCATGAAGGGGGGCGCCCCCTCTTTTGGCTCCATTAGGCTAGGTTGTTTAGTTTTTTTTTTTCTTTCCTTCCTTTCTTTGACCACATGTTGTAAAAATTAGGAATTGGCTTCCTTTAAATATGTTATTTTTGTGGTTGGTCACATCCAATCCCAGCCATCCTTTCCACCATACCTAGATCTAAGGGTGGATATTGGCTTTGGCATGTAACCTATAAAGAGTTGTAATTTCTCATTTTAGTAGAATTAATGCATGAAAAATCAGAAAATTTGTGAGTCTCTTGGAGCTTGGTGCGCCCCCTTCCTCTCTCCCCTTGGTTTCCTCTTCCCCAGCCCCAGATCTAGAGTGTATCCCCCTCCTATCATCCCCTCTCAACCTCCGGTGATCGTTTGTGCCGCCGCCGCCGCCGTTCGTGCCGCCTTCGAGCCGCCACGGGATCGTCTTCGGTTTTCTATCCTGCTGGACAGAGGTGCAGTTCGTGAATTCCTGAAGCCAGCCACGAGCTCAGATCGATTTAAAATTTTGAGGGTTGGTTCCTCTCTTCTATCCCATTCTCCACAAAAAAATTCAGGTTCAAAAGCCACCGTTTCATATTTTTACCATTTCGTTCAACTCTCAATCTCAGATCTGTTCTGTCACTGTCTACAGTGACAGTAGCCCGGAGTTCTCCACCTTCGACCACCCTTTTGATTTATTTTAGACCTCCCAATTTAACTGGGTGTTCTGTCCATCATCCCCTACCACCAAGATTTTTCTTAAATTTTTATCATCCTTCTACCTATTTTTAAAAATTCATGTTCTACCGGAGCTACAGTACTTTCAGTCAGATCCCAGATCCGACCTTCGTCCAGTAAACAAATCACATAAAATCATAGACACATCCAAACGTGTTCAAACCAATTTTTCTGTCTTCCAAACTCCATTTCCAACAACTTCTCTGAAGAACACAACCCCAGATTTGAACGTCTACCTCACGGTCAAAGGCAATCCACAGTCAAGTTCTCTGCAGGCCTGAGTCTTCGGTTACTATACAACAGGAGATTGAAAATTCCATAAGTCAAGATCCGAGAAGATCCAGGCCAGATCTTTGGACCTACATTGAAGAACTTCAAGTTAGCTTTCCAACGGCGCCACTCTCGTGTCGATCCGATATCGGGGCTGATCGCAGCGCCCATTCTCGCCGGAGCGCGCGCCGAAATATAGAACCGGCAGATTTCCGATCGGGTTTTCCGACCGGTGCCGAACGGAGCCGTCGGGCCTCCGGCCGGCGAACCAGCGTGCCGCCATCCCAAGGAGTGACCCTCCGGGCATCCACCACTACAGCGGTGCCACCGGGTCCCACACGGCTCCTCCGGACAGCACGTGGGCCCCACCGTCACGTGTTCGGATGTTGCCGAATCAACGCGAGAAGCCGCCCGTCAACCCGAATTCGGTCCTCCCGGACCCCATTGTGTAGCCCTTTACCTCCCTGCGTGGAGTGGGTAGCGAGTTACATTTCTGTAATATCCGTATATAATTGTTCTGGGAGTACGACTTCGGCCGGGTCCGTCGTCCCCACGCCGAGCGCGTGGAGGTCTCGTCTTCGCTCCTTACTTGGCATTTTGCTTGATTTCATATATGCTTGTTTATGCCACTGCTAGAGAGCATGATAGGGTAATTAGCTCGCTTTCTATTTTATATCACCGCTGCTGCGAGAGAGAGCGTTACCGTCCCGTGACCCGATCCGGGCACGAAAGAGAGAGCCGACCACCATAGCTCTTGCCGGTTTCTCAACCGCGCACGTCCGACGCTTCCCTCGTTAAGGGACGATCGCGAGCTTGTCGTGTCCGTGGTCCCGTCCCGCATCACTGTATATTGAATTCTCCAGCCCAACCCCGACGCCATCTGAAGCTGGATTCTGAAGAGAGATCTTAGGATTTCAAGTCGTCTTCGCGTCGCCGCTGGTCTCGTCACTATCTGATCACCGTGCTGTTCGTGGCGGCGAATCTCGTGAAATCGCGCAAGAGATCTGAGCAGATCCGGCCCAAAACCAGAGCCGACTTCCAGAGTCCTCCCCGACCCATCTGGTCAAGATCTGTGAGGGATCTTCGGAGTACATCTTCCACTTGACGTCGCCAACAATCTCCCACAAAGAACGCCCCGATCCGACATCGGCAACCATTATTCCCTCATTTTACCGTGTCTCTGTGCTGTTTTATGAGCACAAAATCAGAACCTGAGAAGATTCGTCACTGCTCCTAGATCTGAAGGCATCTGATCACGCCCTTCGGAGTGAAGAAACTACGTCCAGTCACCATCGTTCTCCAACAAACGGCGCTCCAATCGGGCATCGGATCTTGCCGTACCGGCCTCCGCAAGTTCGCTGCGCAGGGTGACCCGCGCGGGCAGAACCAGGTCGGATTTCCGTCGGCGTACCCGAGCGGCTCCGGTACGCGTCCCTCGCCTCCTGCGAGTGTGGCCCATCAACCCGGGTTCCAGCAACCCCAAAATCAGTCATTGTAGCCCGATACCACCCTGCGTGGAGTGGGTGTTCAGTTCTGAAATTGTAAAGTTAATCATTTGTGTATTGGGGTTGTTCAAAAATCGGCCGGGAATTCTTCCCCACGCCTAGTCGTGGAGGTACGTGCTCGTTCTGACATCTACATTTGCTGTTTAGTATACTTTCTATAGTACTGTGTTTTTTAGAATAGGGCCGATAGCTAGTTTTAAATTCACCGCGATTGTGAGTTGTGAGCGCCCGTTCCGTGGCTCCAATCGAGCACCGAGCGCGAATTAGCACCCTAGGCGACGATGGTTTCTTAATCGCCGCGATCCCCACGTTTCCCTCGCAAGGGACGATCGTCGGGCTCAAGAGAGTCGCTGTTGAGAGACGTCTCCACCTGGAGAATACCACGGTGGTCAGCCGCCCGGCTTGCCTTAGTGTGCTAGTGCTGGACGCACATCGAGTCGGTCGTACGTCTTAGCCCGAGTCGGTCATCCGTCCCGCATCAAATTGGTATCAGAGGGTCGTTCAAGTCTAGGGTCATTCAAGTTCAAGGTTGCATTTGCATTCCTCTACTCGGTATATCAAAAGGTGTGACACGATCGTTAGGTTATGCCTATCGGGAAGGCCGCACACTTGCACGAGTGGTCTTCAGATCGATTAGCGCCGCCACGTACCGAATAGTGGGTTAAGTCTAGGTTCCTAGTTAGTGCATTCCAACATCGTCATGTCTAAGTGTGTAGTCGAGTCTCATGCCAACTTTGCATTAGTATTTTGGGGTCGTGTCTAGTGTCTTGTCCAAGTGTCGGCATGTCTAATGTAGTTCTTCAACTTCCCATGGATTCCCGGTCGCCTAGGCGATATGACCGTTGGCCCACCCATGGGCTTGGCAACCATCCTCTCCGCTTCTGTAGGCCTGAAGCCTCAGATTTTTTTGATTCCAATGACCCGGGCATCTACCTCAAGTGGGAGGCCACCATGAACACCTACTTTGATTGTTATACTATGTCCGAGGCAATGCAATTCTCTTTCGCCAAAGAGCGGCTTCTTCATGAGGCTACCGAAAAGTGGGATTACATCGAAAGAATGAGAGAGGTTAGGGGGCAATGGCACATCGAGTCATGGTGGGACATGAAGAGAGAGCTTAGGAAGGTCTACGTGCCCCAACCGGTCACCTCCAACCGGCCCCACCAAATCACTTCCAACCAAGTGAGTCCTAGTTGGAGGCAAAGAGCCCCACACGTAGATGAGCCAAGACCCACTCCTCGGACGGTTGACTACGGGCGAGTCCACCATGATATCCCTATTCCAACCCACTCCGTTGCCGAACTTATGCAAATGATTTTGGACCGGTTGGATGGGGTGGATAGGACACGTACTCCTAGTGACGTACTCCTACACGAACCTAAGGAGGTCATCGCCGGTAGTTTTAACCTGGCTCCATCAACGGAGTCCCCAGGCCCTCTCCCCATCATGGTGTATCCTCATTCCCCACCCATGAGAGCTCCATTACCACCACCCTCAACTTCCGAACTCTATTCGGAACCATCTCATTGGGAGCCACCCAAGCCCGAGCCCCCCGTATTTCTAACGGGTACACTTTACATAGCCGAGCCACTACTTAGTTGGCTCAAGGATAGCTTGGTCCCACTTCCCTTCCCATCTATGGACCCTATCCTACCTCTGGTGCCAATCAACTCATTCCATACCACTTTCTGGTCTAGTCACCATGTGGATACATTGGATGACCTTCTTAAAGGGTTAGACCGGCAATTGACTTTTACGCACTTGTTGGCCCCAGTCTTTGACCAACCTATAGGTCGTAGCCTCACACATCCATCCTTAGGGTCTATCACCTCCATGTGCACCGTGGGCCATATCACCATGGAGGTTCTTTTACTCCTCCCCTTACCGGCCGAGCCTGACTTCACTCCTTTTATCCCGAGGGAAGAGCCCTATCTGCTATACACAGTACCATCTACGTCGATGGATGAAGGTGACCATCACCTTCATGAATTTCAAACATGGGACTATGTAATGGAGGAATCGGGGGGTCACACATTCTTTGACCCATTTGACCTCTTCTCTAGTGGGCCTTGTGACCCACCACTTCCCCTCTACTTTGTCAAGGAAGTCCCCTACCACTCTCTTCCCACTCGGGCCAATCAAACTCCACATAGCAATAGGTCTGATTATTGGGAAGCATGGCATGTCTTACCTACATGTAGTGGTGATGAACCTCTTAGCCCATCCACACCCACATCTGATAGGAAGTCCTTGCATGCATGGTGTCTTTTTTGGTGTCTAGGAGTACATAATCCTACCTACCTTTGGTTGCATCTAGTGTATGCATGGCACACATTTGGGTGTCCTGGTCCGCCATCATCCATGCGTAGGTCGGACTAACCATAGGTTTGTCTAAAGTCATGTGTGTGTGTGTTTGTTTGTCTTTCGAGTTTGTTTCGATTTGTATTAAGTCGTGTCTCAATCAAAGGCCAGCCATGCGCGCATAAGGAATTAGCTGATGCATGCTACATGTCCGTGAGTTCAAAAGGGAGAGTACGTCATGATCAGGGTCATACCTGAACGGTTCCTCTTAGAGACCGAAAGTAACTCTAAGTCCACGATACCCACCCTTTCCGGGTTAAGAAACAAGTGGGTCCGAATGCGTACGATATTGAACTACCGAATGCCTATGGTGTCAATTCGATGTTCCATGTTTCCTCTGGTAGCATATTGGAACCCGCGGTGATCCTAGTGAGTTTTGGGCTTTCTCCTTCTAGTGTGAGTGACACCACCCAAGAGTCCACCTCTTCCAGCCTCAACGCACGCATATAGATTGTATACTGGATGAGCAGGTGATCACAAGGAACGGAGCATACCCACACGTCCTAGTGTGTTGGCGAGGATGTCCCCACGATGACCAACGCCTTGATCACATGCGGAGATTGCAAGCTTTGAGAACCTTACTCGACGGGGTCGAGTTCCTCCCACCCGGGGAGAATTGGTGCGGACGCCAGGGCGATCAAGTGACATGTCGGCGAACCGACGGTGCCATACGCGGAGCACCAAGTGGACTACTTCGGCTTCCCTTCCAATTCGGGACAAGTTGGCTTCAATTTGGACCTTTTTTGCATTGAAATTGGGCTTGTAATGGTTATTGTATTTGTAATTTGCTAATGGGCTGGTTGTAAGGCTCCTAAAGGGCCAAATGGTTAAAGCCCCTTAAGCATTCCTTAAGAAGGAATGGCCTTGGTCCATTTATAATGGATCCATAAGTCATATGGGCTTCCTTCCTACATGGGCTATCTAGATTGGGTTATCTAGAGTGGGCTCTCTTCATTCATGGACTTTCAAGGGTGGAATGGCCTTAAGCCATATTGGTTGGTTGGGCTTGGTTAAGCCATGACCAAACTTGGCCCAAGAAGGGCCCAAGCTAGGGGCGCCCTCCTTTTTGGTTTATTAGGCTAGTAATTGTTGATTTTTCTTCTTCCCATCCCATTTATCACATGGGGCATTCAAATGGCTGCTGGTCAATGCCAAATATGGCTGCCACCTACCATCTTTACCTTGAATTTCAAAGGTAGGTGAGCTACCATGTCCCCTTGTCTCCCTTTCCCTTTCACCAAGTCCCCCTTTCATGATCCATGCGCACCTCCCCCTCTCCCTTCTTGTAACCAACGAATTCCCCTCCCCCTACCCCTTGCCATGGTCTATTTAAAGGCATGTATAGTGCTTGTGCACAAGAGAATGAAATTTTTTTGAAAGAAAAGTTCATTAGAGAGTGATTCTCTTAGTGTGTTCTTGGGTGTGACTCCCATTGTGCTGTCCTGTGACTGGACAGAACTAGGTCATGTGACTCGACCACGTATCCCTCTCTTCCTCTTATCTTCTCCTTCCACAAAAATTCTCTGTGATACCTCTGCAAGTTAGCAAACTTTCAGCGCTGGTTTCGCATCGATCGGAGTTCGTGAGCAACGGTGGCGATTTTTCTCGTGGAGGCACGCAGATCGGTTCCAGATTGCTGCCCAGATCTGGATGTGACTATGTATTGAATTCTCCAGCCCAACCCCGACGCCATCTGAAGCTGGTTCCTGAAGAGAGATCGTAGGATTTCAAGTCATCTTCGCGTCGCCGCTGGTCTCGCCTCGATCTGATCACCGTGCTGTTCGTGGCGGCGAATCTCGTGAGATCGCGCAAGAGATCTGAGCAGATCCGGCCCCAAACCAGAGCCGACTTCCAGAGTCCTCCCAGACCCATCCGGTCGAGATCTGTGAGGGATCTTCGGAGTACATCTTCCTCTTGACGTCGCCAACAATCTCCCACAAAGAACGCCCCAATCCGACATCGGCAACCATTATTCCCTCATTTTACCGTGTCGCTGTGCAGTTCTGTGAGCACAAAACCAGAACCTGAGAAGATTCGTCACTGCTCCCAGATCTGAAGGCATCTGATCGCGCCCTTCGGAGTGAAGAAACTACGTCCAGTCCATCGTTCTCCAATAAACGGCGCTCCAATCGGGCATCGGATCTGGCCGTACCGGCCTCCGCAAGTTCGCTGCGCAGGGTGACCCGCGCGGGCAGAACCAGGTCGGATTTCCGTCGGCGTACCCGAGCGGCTCCGGCACGCGTCCCTCGCCTCCTGCGAGTGTGGCCCGTCAACCCGGGTTCCAGCAACCCCAAAATCAGTCATTGTAGCCCGATACCTCCCTGCGTGGAGTGGGTGTTCAGTTCTGAAATTGTAAAGTTAATCATTTGTGTATTGGGGTTGTTCAGAAATCGGCCGGGAATTCTTCCACACGCCTAGTCGTGGATGTACGTGCTCGTTCCGACATCTACATTTGCTGTTTAGTATACTTTCTATATTGCTGCATTTTTTAGAATAGGGCCGATAGCTAGTTTCAAATTTACCGCGATTGTGAGTTGTGAGCGCCCGTTCCATGGCTCCAATCGAGCACCGAGCGCGAATTAGCACCCTAGGCGACGGTGGTTTCTTAATCGCCGCGATCCCCACGTTTCCCTCGCAAGGGACGATCGTCGGGCTTAAGAGAGTCGCTGTTGAGAGACGTCTCCACCTGGAGAATACCACGATTGTCAGTCGCCCGGCTTGCCTTAGTGTGCTAGTGCTGGCCGCACATCGAGTCGGTCGTACGTCTTAGCCCGAGTCGGTCATCCGTCCCGCATCAAATTGGTATCAGAGCGTCGTTCAAGTCTAAGGTCATTCAAGTTCAAGGTTGCATTTGCATTCCTCTACTCGGTATATCAAAAGGTGTAACACGATCGTTAGGATATGCCTATCGGGAAGGCCGCACACTTGCGCGAGTGGTCTTCGGATCGATTAGGTCCGCCACGTACCGAATAGTGGGTTAAGTCTAGGTTCCTAGTTAGTGCATTCCAACATCGTCATGTCTAAGTGTGTAGTCGAGTCTCATGCCAACTTTGCATTAGTATTTTGGGGTCGTGTCTAGTGTCTTGTCCAAGTGTCGGCATGTCTAACATGTAGTTCTCCAACTTCCCATGGATTCCCGGTCGCCCATGCGATATGACCGTTGGCCCACCCATGGGCTTGGCAACCATCCTCTCCGCTTCTGTAGGCCTGAAGCCTCATATTTTTTTGGCTCCAATGACCCGGGCATCTATCTCAAGTGGGAGGCCACCATGAACACCTACTTTGATTGTTATACTATGTCCGAGGCAATGCAATTCTCTTTCGCCAAAGAGCGGCTTCTTCATGAGGCTGCCAAAAAGTGGAATTACATCGAAAGAATGAGAGAGGTTAGGGGGCAATGGCACATCGAGTCATGGTGGGACATGAAGAGAGAGCTTAGGAAGGTCTACGTGCCCCAACTGGTCACCTCCAACCGGCCCCACCAAATCACTTCCAACCAAGTGAGTCCTAGTCGGAGGCAAAGAGCTCCACACGTAGATGAGCCAAGACCCACTCCTCGGACGGTTGACTACGGGCGAGTCCACCATGATATCCCTATTCCAACCCACTCCGTTGCCGAACTTATGTAAATGATTTTGGACCGGTTGGATGGGGTGGATAGGATACGTACTCCTAGTGACGTACTCCTACATGAACCTAAGGAGGTCATCGCCGGTAGTCTTAACCTGGCTCCATCAACGGAGTCCCCAGGCCCTCTCCCCATCATGGTGTATCCTCATTCCCCACCCATGAGAGCTCCATTACCACCACCCTCTACTTCCGAATTCTATTAGGAACCATCTCATTGGGAGCCACCCAAGCCCGAGCCACCCGTATTTCTAACGGGTACACTTTACATAGCCGAGCCACTACTTAGTTGGCTCAAGGATAGTTTGGTCCCACTTCCCTTCCCATCTATGGACCCTATCCTACCTCTGGTGCCAATCAATTCATTCCATACCACTTCCGGTCTAGTCACCATGTGGATACATTGGATGACCTTCTTAAAGGGTTAGACCGGTAATTGACTTTTACGCACTTGTTGGCCCCAGGCTTTGACCAATAGGTCGTAGCTTCACACATCCATCCTTAGGGTCTATCACCTCCATGTGCACCGTGGGCCATATCACCATGGAGGTTCTTTTACTCCTCCCCTTACCGGCCGAGCCTGACTTCACTCCTTTTATCCCGAGGGAAGAGCCCTATCTGCTATACACAGTACCATCTACGTCGATGGATGAAGGTGACCATCACCTTCATGAATTTCAAACATGGGACTATGTAATGGAGGAATCGGGGGGTTACATATTCTTTGACCCATTCGACCCCTTCTCTAGTGGGCCTCGTGACCCACCACTTCCCCTCTACTTTGTCAAGGAAGTCCCCTACCACTCTTTTCCCACTCGGGCCAATCAAACTCCACATAGCAATAGGTCCGATTATTGAGAAGCATGGCATGCCTTACCTACATGTAGTGGTGATGAACCTCTTAGCCCATCCACACCCACATCTGATAGGAAGTCCTTGCATGCATGGTGTCTTTTTTGGTGTCTAGGAGTACATAATCCTACCTACCTTTGGTTGCATCTAGTGTATGCATGGCACACATTTGGGTGTCCTGGTCCGCCATCATCCATGCGTAGGTCGGACTAACCATAGGTTTGTCTAAAGTCATGTGTGTGTGTGTTTGTTTGTCTTTCGAGTTTGTTTTGGTTTGTATTAAGTCGTGTCTCAATCAAAGGCCAGCCATGCGCGCATAAGGAATTAGCTGATGCATGCTACTTGTCCGTGAGTTCAACAGGGAGAATACGTCATGATCAGGGTCATACCTGAACGGTTCCTCTTGGAGACCGAAAGTAACTCTAAGTCCACGATACCCACCCTTTCCGGGTTAAGAAACAAGTGGGTCCGAATGCGTACGATATTGAACTACCGAATGCCTATGGTGTCAATTCGACGTTCCATGTTTCCTCTGATAGCATATTGGAACCCGCGGTGATCCTTGTGAGTTTTGGGCTTTCTCCTTCTAGTGTGAGTGACACCACCCAAGAGTCCACCTCTTACAGCCTCAACGCACGCATATACATTGTATACTGGATGAGCAGGTGATCACAAGGAACGGAGCATACCCACACGTCCTAGTGTGTTGGCGAGGATGTCCCCACGATGACCAACGCCTTGATCACATGCGGAGATTGCAAGCTTTGAGACCCTTACTCGACGGGGTCGAGTTCCTCCCACCCGGGGAGAATTGGTGTGGACACTAGGGCGATCAAGTGACATGTCGGCGAACCGACGGTGCCATACGCAGAGCACCAAGTGGACTACTTCGGCTTCCCTTCCAATTCGGGATAAGTTGGCTTCAATTTGGACCTTTTTTGCATTGAAATTGGGCTTGTAATGGTTATTGTATTTGTAATTTACTAATGGGCTGGTTGTAAGGCTCCTAAAGGGCCAAATGGTTAAAGCCCCTTAAACATTCCTTAAGAAGGAATGGCATTGGTCCATTTATAATGGATCCATAAGCCATATGGGCTTCCTTCCTACATAGGCTATCTAGATTGGGTTATTTAGAGTGGGCTCTCTTCATTCATGGGCTTTCAAGGGTGGAATGCCCTTAAGCCATATTGGTTGGTTGGGCTTGGTTAAGCCATGATCAAACTTGGCCCAAGAAGGGCCCAAGCTAGGGGCGCCCTCCTTTTTGGCTTATTAGGCTAGCAATTGTTGATTTTTCTTCTTCCCATCCCATTTATCACATGGGGCATTCAAATGGCTGCTGGTCAATGCCAAATATGGCTGCCACCTACCATCTTTACCTTGAATTTCAAAGGTAGGTGAGCTACCATGTCCCCTTGTCTCCCTTTCCCTTTCACCAAGTCCCCCTTTCATGATCCATGCGCACCTCCCCCTCTCCCTTCTTGTAACCAACGAATTCCTCTCCCCCTACCCCTTGCCATAGTTTATTTAAAGGCATGTATAGTGCTTGTGCACAAGAGAATGTAGTTTTTTTGAAAGAAAAGTTCATTAGAGAGTGATTCTCTTAGTGTGTTCTTGGGTGTGACTCCCATTGTGCTGTCCAGTGACTGGACAGAACTAGGTCGTGTGACTCGACCACGTATCCCTCTCTTCCTCTTAGCTTCTCCTTCCATAAAAATTCTCTGTGATACCTCTGCAAGTTAGCAAACTTTCAGCGCTAGTTTCGCATCGATCGGAGTTCGTGAGCAACGGTGGCAATTTTTCTCGTGGAGGCATGCAGATCGGTTCCAGATTGCTGCCCAGATCTGTAGGTGACTGTGTATTGAATTCTCCAGCCCAACCCCGACGCCATCTGAAGCTGGTTACTTAAGAGAGATCGTAGGATTTCAAGTCGTCTTCGCGTCGCCGCTGGTCTCGCCTCGATCTGATCACCGTGCTGTTCGTGGCGGCGAATCTCGTGAGATCGCGCAAGAGATCTGAGCAGATCCGGCCCCAAACCAGAGCCGACTTCCAGAGTCCTCCCCGACCCATCCGGTTGAGATCTGTGAGGGATCTTCGGAGTACATCTTCCTCTTGACGTCGCCAACAATCTCCCACAAATAACGTCCCGATCCGACATCGGAAACCATTATTCCCTCATTATACCGTGTCGTTGTGCAGTTCTGTGAGCACAAAAGCAGAACCTGAGAAGATTCGTCACTGCTCCTAGATCTGAAGGCATCTGATCGCGCCCTTCGGAGTGAAGAAACTACGTCCAGTCACCATCGTTCTCCAACAAACGGCGCTCCAATCGGGCATCGGATCTGGCCGTATCGGCCTCCGCAAGTTCGCTGCGCAGGGTGACCCGCGTGGGCAGAACCAAGTCGGATTTCCGTCGACGTACCCGAGCATCTCCGGCACGCGTCCCTCGTCTCCTATGAGTGTGACCCGTCAACCCGGGTTCCAGCAACCCCAAAATCAGTCATTGTAGCCCGATACCTCCCTGCATGGAGTGGGTGTTCAATTCTGAAATTGTAAAGTTAATCATTTGTGTATTAGGGTTGTTCGGAAATCGGCCGGGAATTCTTCCTCACGCCTAGTCGTGGAGGTACGTGCTCGTTCTGACATCTACATTTGCTGTTTAGTATACTTTCTATATTGCTGCGTTTGTGAGAATAGGGCCGATAGCTAGTTTCAAATTCACCGCGATTGTGAGTTGTGAGCGCCCGTTCCATGGCTCCAATCGAGCACCGAGCGTGAATTAGCACCCTAGGCGACGGTGGTTTCTTAATCGCCGCGATCCCCACGTTTCCCTCGCAAGGGACGATCGTCGGGCTCAAGAGAGTCGCTGTTGAGAGACGTCTCCACCTGGAGAATACCACGGTGGTCAGCCGCCCGGCTTGCCTTAGTGTGCTAGTGTTGGCCGCACATCGAGTCGGTCGTACGTCTTAGCCCGAGTCGGTCATCCATCCCGCATCACCCCTATTTATAGGGAGAGCCGTGGGTACCAAAAGACTACAGTTACCCTTGAAGTTCAAACAATTACCCCGCTATCCGAGGTGGTGAACATAAGCTACCTACGACCATTAACCGAGCTACTAATAGACTAGCCTTTTGGGTCTTATTAATTGACCCAATAAGGATTACAAACTCAATAAAAGAAAATACATCGTACTAAGAAGAAATAAATATCCGAACCATTGCTGAATCCGTCTCGAGGGGCCGACGTCAAAGCCGGGGCATGGAGGGTCGCTGATGTCCCCATCAATTCCCCCGGGGTGACGAGAACTCGACTCCGTCGAGTGGTGATCTGGTGGAACCTGTCGGCGCGGATCAGGGGCTGTATCTCTGTCCGGCTTTACCATACGTGGTCCGATCTAGGCCGTCCCTTCCATCTGACAAGGTAGTAGTGAACTGCCCTACTCCAGTTGATGTTGACCTGCTTGCCTAGTATCTACTCAATGCAGTCTTGCCTAGTATCAATTCCCTTCACATACCATCATCAAAATCATGGATACACAAGTGAGTTTTTAATTCCCACATAATACATGGGATTTGAGATGAAAACATCAAAGGAAAGGGTTTTGGTGCAATTGAAATTTAAAGCTTCTAACCAGACTATAAGACAGTAAAGCAATGATAAAATTGACACGTTCATCATTCCACATACCTGTGTTCTCGCTTGGATCTCATTCATCTCAACCTCTTTGGCATGTTGCCTTTCCTCCGGTTTCACGTAAAACTAGATCACAGAAATGACAAGATCAGATTGCACACATAAAACTTGGGCAGAAACAGAGAGAAAGTGCAAGAGAAAAGCTGATGGCATGAGCAAGAAAGATATACATCGTTTAGGCAGCAAAACCCAGGCACACGCAGATGTATATGAAAGGTAAGGAAATAAATAATTGACTTGCCTCTTTCCTCTTTTCAGCTCTTTCATCACTCTTGAAACTGAAGACTGCACTACTCATCCCTGTGTCCATCTTCATTGTACTTGCCACCCGTTTACCACTCACGATGGATGGTGGGTAAGAATATTAAAGCTCTGTGGAAGCAAAGACTAAGTAAGATGAGGTCAAATACCTATTTGCGGATTGGTGTGCACCAAGTGGACTACGTTGACAATTAGATGGAGGTCTACAAACACCCTTTGTTATCTTATCTCCCTTTTCACCAACAAGGGAACTGATGCAGAAACAAGAGTGTTTGAACACGTAGAATACATGTCAAGAGAAACAAATTTAATATTAGCCGACTGGTCCCCGAGGCGCTTCCTTCGCTCTCCTTTCTTTTCGAAGAGAAGCCCGCGCATACGCTGGTGGAAGGGGGCGCTTTGCGTTGTCTCCGGGTGCTGCTTCCACCTGGTGCTGGTCAGCAGGGCACGTTAGCCATACCCCCCCCCCCCTTGACCAGGGTCTCAGTGGAGGAGGCGGTCCAAGGTGAAGAAGGCACACCGCAGCAGGAGGGAGAGATCGTTAGGGACATGGATGACTTGCTGGAGCGGGTGGAGACTGAGCAAGCACAGGAGGCCACTCAAGGCGAGGCTGACGGGAGCCTTAGCAAGGAGGAGGTCAAGGACATCCTAGCCAAAGTGGAGAGCTTTATGGAGACTCAAGCAACCGAGACTGCTAGGATGATCAGTCTGTCGGCTGAGGGAGTGGATAAAGGTTCGAGGTCCTCCATCTGTTTGATCAAATGTAGATGGCTTGCAGATGTAGCCAGGAGGGCTTAGGCGGAAGGCTCGTCCAGGCAAGAAGAATGATAAAGGGAGTGAGCTTCTGGGGGAGGGGTGTAGATAGAGTGTTGGGTGTATTTTGTGGTTGCCTTCTTTCCCCGGTTGGCTGGGTGGTGGGTCGTCATTTGTTTTTCGCGGTTTGACCCTCAGATCAATTTTGTGCTAGGCTAGGGTTTCCTGCTTGAGGGCAGGCGATTGGTCTGTTTCTTTTCTGTGCTCCCGAGGCAGAGTCTTGTCTGCTGCCTTATGTACCTGGGAGTTGAGTGGGAACACTCCCCTCTTTTCAATGTACAGTTCTTTTTTCTGTTATATATACAGTGGTACTACCCACTTTCAAAAATATAGCCGACTGGTATGCACGACTGGTATGCACGTAGGAAGCAGAACATACCTCCCATTTCCCAGTCTCATTTTTGCCTTTACTTCGTTAGAATCCTATAAGAGACAGAAAAGAATTAGAAAGGTGATGTGCTTGGGACTCATACAGAATGCATAAGTTTTGCCAAAAATTACTTCAATTGTGACGAAGAACATCTTATGATAACCTTAAACTGCAAATAATCAGATCATTTTACATAAAGTAGAGAGCTTAAGGTTTGGGGATTTTCTGACTACTTATTAAAGAAATTACAGAAGCCATATTGCCAGGATCTGAGAGAAGAAGAACAAGTCTCAGTGGATAGGGTCTTTAGTCATGCTATAAGATAGCCTCTATAATGAGACACTCAGAACACTTGGGAACGAGGCAAAATTAATGGCTTTTTGAACCAAGCTCTTACTGTGCCAGAACATGTCCAAGGTGAAATTTTGAAAATGATTGCTTCTTTCCAACTGGAGTCCTGCTTTTCTTGTTTTTGGAAACCTTTGCTGACACCTGCCCAGAAGAAAGATGAGTCTTTTCAGTTGAAGTCTTCCTCATACTCTGGCTTGCAGGAATCCCCAACCTTGATTTTACTTTGCCAGGTTTTGGTTCCACAGATTCATTCACCTGTATTTCCATCAAGGTTCAACCATTGAATGCCAGAATGGGCCATTGCTCCAATCGATTACAGGAATCTGAAGTTTAAGTACAGAAGCCTTTGCAGATATGCGCAACCAGGACGTGCAACAAATTCTTCCTTTTCCGAATGTACAGTATGTTTTCTTCTGATAGAACAATCTATTCAGACTGAGCATGCTATTTGCTCAAGAGTAATGCTTGCTGCACCTCCAGGCTAATTACACACCCGGGGTGTGCAGCAAGTTTTTTTTTTTCAAAATTTTGTGACGTGGGACCCACGCCCCCTAACTTGCCATACACGGCACTCCCCTATCCAAAGGCCTGAAAAACCCAAAACAAACAAACAAACGGACTGTGTGAACAGTAGATGGGCTTGCATGGCAAGTTAGAGGGTGTGGGCCCCACCAAACAAATAAATAAATAAAACTTGGTGCACCCCCATGGGGGTGTAATTACACCCCGGAGGTGTAGCAAGCATTACCCTTTGCTCAATGACTAAGCCATTTAGCAAGACAAAGAAAAAGGACAACAGAGAGAAGCTGGAAGAAAAGATAAAGAAAAAAAACTCACTTTGCAGCGAGCTTCTGATGCCTTCTTCAAACAGGGGACAGGGACATTCTTGGCTGTCGAACTCTTACCTAAAGCATTCATTCTTTCAGCATGCACACTTACAACTTCGTCGTCAAATTTCTGTTCTACAACTGTCTACAGCACTGCTAACCAGTTCAATGATGTCACAACCCAAGAGAGACTTAAGCACCCTCACAACAATGCCTAGACACAGAATGTGTCTGACAACGGTTCATGACTGTCATTATCATTACATGTGACATTGATGGGCGAATCAAATGGCAATGTTTCCTCTTCCTTCGCACCCTCCTCCACCTCAAATTCACACTCATGAGAGACATCTGTGATCACATTATTCTGAGAAAATTGGATTCCACCATTTCCTTGATTTCCAGATTCTTCAAATTGGAGTTCTTCTTTGCCATTATTCATGAATACTTCTACAACATTAACTAGGCCTTCCATGTCATTTTCAGCTTGACCATCCGTCCCATTTTGCCTTCCTGTCAAATCTTGATGGTGAAGAGCATTCATCTTGAAGTGAGCTTCAAAATAAGCTTTCCTTCTAGTAACTGAACCAGGTGTGGAGTATTTCTCTAGCTCTTCAAGATATTGGTTGCCTGAGAAGGATGACGTCCATTCCCAAGATAAAGACTCGGTGTTAAACCTCCCAAATGATATAGAACCAGTGGGGAAGCGATCAGCGTGTCAGTGTTCGAACGGTAGAAATTATGAGAACTGACGACTGAGTGCAACAGACCAAATGTTTCTCAAAGAATTCTTTATCAAATGCGCAAAGGAACCATGTACCAGACCACAGGCAGACAACTTGGTATTTCTAAGAGAAGAAAAATAATATATTTACTCAAAATTTATCACATGTGAAATCTTTCTTTAGTTAGCTAAAGAGATGCTAATAATGGATAATGCTTGCTTCCAAAAACCAACTACGTGGTTGAATTTTTCTTAGCCACTTTGAACTAAAGTAAAAAGGATACATATGCATTTCCTGGATGGTTCATGAACAGATATGCTGAAGGACAACAGATGGAAGCCCATTTTGTGTTAATAAATTCATGAGAATTTGCCTGGATGCTCTGGACGGCAAAGGAAAGAAAAGACTTTAGCAACGCAACTGGAGAGCTAAAAACAAGTTGAATCAAACAATGCGGTCAGCCTTGTGACAGCAAAGAGAAATTGCAACAAACACCAAATGGGGGTGAGGCTAATAGTTAAGATGAAGACTCAAGTTCCATGCAAGAGGAGAAACACCAGAGAAAGGGTGCATCAATCAGGTGGCAAAATCATGAGCACTAGTGCAACCTGTCGAAGCCCGCACTGGAAACTTACCTAAATAATTATCAGCTTTTAAGACATGAAAACAAAGAAGAAGAAAAAAAGTATAGGAATAAGATCTGAAAGCTGGTGCAATCCTCAATCTTGCTGGCCATTGCAAACCTCCCATAGCGTTACCGGAAATCTGAAATTAATCCCGCAAAATACACAATCCCCCTATCAATAGCTGAAGAATTAAGAACCCATACTTCAGACTGTTGGGAATAAACAGTGTAATGCGGCAACATCATGGCAACAACCGGACCATAATACATACAAGGCAAACCAGAGTATACATGCATATGGGGTTGATTCAACAAAGAACGGCCAAGAAACAAAATTAATAAGCATGATTATAGTATAAAACATGGTTGCAGAACAAGTAAATAATATGGAGTAGAAGCGTCTCAAAGAGACTCCCCTTAGAGAAGATATCACCCCTCACAAGAACGGTGCGATGAGTATGGTGGTCTTCCCCCAGGATACGACTACTAACACAAGACCCTTAAGCGCACCCTTAAGAATCTAAAGAAAATGCTATGCGAGAAACCTAGATCTCTTCGTAAAAGGAAAAATATATAGGTCGAAGAACATGCACCGATCACCGACGAAAGACAGCAGTAGAGAGCGTCGTCTGTGCGCGAACAACGACGAAGTAGACGTCGATGGCCGAACGACGTTGGTGATGTGCAAGGGAGGCAGAGCAGCGGCTGCGACCGACGGAGACGAGAGAGAGAGAGCGGAGCGCGAGCGATTCCTCGGGAAAGTAGAACAGCAAAAACAGGATAACCGTAATTAGGGTAATGCTAATCACTCCTGTAAATACCCACGCCCGCGACGTTCCGCCTCCTAACAAAAACCGTTCGGAGACCCCTCTTACTCTCCAAGAAAGGGTAAAACAGTAAAAAGAAATCCAAAAAGGTGCCAGGGCAAGCCGGCTGGACCCGCACATCACACCCGCGCGCCCGCCCGGCCCGGCCCGGCGCGTGCGTGCGTGTGATAGGTCCTAGCTTACCTCCACTATTGTCTATAAGACATAGTCCAGGGGTCCCTAGGAACTATAAGGTCCCCTCACCTCTTTGTGTTTTCCAATGTGGGACTAAAGTCCCCATACAAAACACAACACTTGAGGTAGCACTCTTTGGATAAACCTTTGAGTTTCCCTTTCTTAAGAACACTCCCATTCTACTTCAACCCAACATTCCCCCACAAACTCAAGGTTTGAGAAAGGGAACATACAGAAGAGACATAAACATATCATGCTTTCAGTAAAGGTACCTTTCGGGTTTGAACCTTCACCTAAGTGTTCCAATTTTCACCCCCCACAGAATCGAAGTGAACTAAATCTTGAACTTGATTCTTGATGTGAAGGTTACTTATAGGAAAATAACATGGTATAAGGTTTCATTGGTATCAAAAAGAGTAACTGGCGCTATTAAAGGCCATGCGCCCTGTCCTGATTCATGAGCATTTTCAAGAATAACCCAACTCTTTAACTGCGGCCGCACAGTAGTACTCACTTAGGTGGGCTTCTCCAAGGATGCACTGCTAACATCCTGCCTTGCCAGGCTTGAACCCATTAAGAGTGTATAACTCAACCTTAGCTTGCAGTAACAGGCACTAGCTTGTTTAGGATTACAGGGGAGGAACTCAGATACAAAGTATCTATCTAAATTAAGTGCCTTCCAGTCCTCTCAGCAACTTGTTATTACCACATTGAACCTACTTTGTAGGATCTCTACTCAGATATGTTGGGTTGCCACTGCAGGAGAACAACTGATGGGTTTCAGTCCCATCCCCATCCTAAACTTTTGAACTTGACTTTTATTAAGTCCTTTAGTCAGAGGATCAGCTATATTGTCCTTGGTACCAACAAAGTCCACAGCTATCACTCCCTGAGACACTAATTCCCTTACAGACTTAAGTCTGAGATGAATGTGTCTCCTTTCTTTTTGATTGTACTTTGAACTTTCGACCTTTGCAATTGTGGTCATATTGTCACAATGCACAGAGATCGCAGGTATAGACTGCCTAATCAGAGGAAGTTCAGACAGAAGACCTCTGATCCAATCAGCCTCCAAACCAGTTGTGTCCAAAGCACACAATTCAGCCTCAAAAGTAGACCGAGACAAGATGGTTTGTTTAGTCGACCTCCAGGCGACTGCACCACCTCCCAGAGTAAAAACATACCCTGTGACACTATTGCTCCCTGAGTTTTCAGCTATCCAGCTTGCATCACTATATCCCTCAAGAACAGCAGGGAATCTTTGAAAATGCAAGCCCAGGGTCATGGTACCTTTTAGGTACCTCAGTACCCTATCCAAGCCTTCCCAGTGAGTATGGTCAGGACAGCTTGTGTATCTACTGAGTTTAGACACAGCATATGAAATGTCTGGTCTAGTACAGTTTGCAAGATACATTAAGCTTCCTATAACCTGAGAATACCGTAATTGAGACACAGGATCACCACTCTTGTTCTTGCAGAAAATTCTAGAAGGATCATAGGGTGTACAGACAGCTTTACAATTCTGATAGCCAAATTTTTCCAAAACTTTCTCAACATAGTGAGATTGAGAAATTGCTATCCCTTCAGCTGATCTAATGAGAGTCAGCCCCAGAATTATATTTGCCTCACCCATATCCTTCATTTCAAATCTGCTACTTAAGAATGATTTAGTCTCAATTATAATTCTCAAATTGCTTCCAAATAACAAGATATCATCTACATATAGGCATAAGATTACATATTCATTACCCTTAACTTTGTGATAGATACACTTGTCAAACTCATTGACTACAAAGCCAAATGACATGATAGTTATGTCAAACTTTTCATGCCATTGTTTAGGGGCTTGTTTCAAACCATATAGAGACTTAATAAGTCTACAAACTTTGTTTTCACTACCTGGAGCCACAAATCCTTCAGGCTGATCCATATAAATCTCTTCATCAAGATCACCAGTAAGGAAGGTAGTCTTGACATCCATTTGATGGACAGTCAGATTGTATAAGGAAGCCAGTGCTACAAGCACTCTGATTGTGGTCATCCTAGTGACAGGGGAATAGGTATCAAAGTAATCTATCCCCTCCATTTGTTTGAAACCCTTAGCCACAAGCCTAGCTTTATACTTGTCAATGGTTCCATCTGGCTTTAGTTTCTTCTTAAAGACCCATTTGCATCCAATGGTCTTTGAACCAGGAGGAGGATCAACTAACACCCAAGTGCCATTAGCAAGAATGGAATCTATCTCACTCTTAATGGCATCCTTCCAGTGCCTTGCTTCCGGTGAAGCCATGGCATCTCGAAAGGTTGGGGGGTCACCCGTGATCTGGAAAGTAACAAAATCACTTCCATAATCCTTGGCTACCCTTTGTCTTTTACTCCTTCTTGGTTCAACCTCTTCTTGATCACAAGTATCAGGATTAGGTTCGGACGCATCAGCCCCCACATTCGTCATTCTTTCCACATGTTCTGGAATAGAATCAGATGTAGAGGCTACAGTCTCAGAAGTGAAATGTTGAGGCAAACCAGTCTTCATGGGAAAAATATTTTCGAAGAACGTGGCATCACGATACTCGACTATGGTATTAATATCTATACCAGGAATTTCTGATTTAATAACTAGAAACCTGTATGCATAGCTATTTTCAGCATAGCCTAGAAAGACGGCGTCAACTGTCTTAGGCCCTAGTTTCTTTCTCTTGTGCTCAGGAACAAGTACCTTTGCAAGGCACCCCCACACTTTGAGAAATTTCAAACTAGGTTTCCTATCTCTCCAAAGTTCAATTGGACTACTATCTCTATGTTTCAGGGGAATATGATTCAGAATAAGGCAAGCCGTATTCAAAGCTTCCCCCCACATATACTTTGGTAGTCCCGAACTCTGCAGGAGAGAGTTGACCATGTCTATGAATACCCGGTTCTTCCTTTCTGCTATCCCATTAGACTGAGGAGAGTATGGGGCGGTTGTTTCATGAGAATACCATGATCTTGGCAATATTCTACAAACAGACTAGAAGTATACTCCCCTCCTCTGTCTGACCTCAACCTCTTAAGAACTATGCCAGATTGTGTTTCTGCTTCCTTCTTAAAGATGATAAACTTTTGCGAAGCCTCATCCTTAGATCTAAGCAAATACACATAACAGTATCTACTACAGTCATCAATAAAGGTAATGAAATACTTTTTATGATCCCTAGTCAACACACCATTAAACTCACAAATATCTGAATGCACTAGATCCAGAATATCTGAATCTCTAACCACAGAATGAAAAGGTTTTCTGGGTTGTTTAGCCTGTACACAGATATCACATTTCTTAGTTTTATCAACAGTATGCTCGGGAATCAATTTCAGGTTCATCATACGTTTCAAAGAATTGAAATTAAGATGACCTAGACGGGCATGCCATAATTCAGATGAATCTATAACATTATAAGCAACAGGAACAGAAGTATAAATTGAAGCACTATCATTCACATTTCTGTTCATCACATGATCCACAAAGATTTTAAACAAACCATCAGAAAGATAACCTTTCGCAATAAAAGTCTTCAGATAGAGTAAAACCACTTTATTACATTTAAAGTTCAGTTCATAACCCTCCCTTACTAAAACAGAACCAGATAAAATATTCCTTTTAACACTAGGAACATGGTACACTAAGGAAAGAGTAAGAACACGCCCTGAAGTAAACTTCAGGTTCACACGTCCAACTCCTAGCACCCTAGCTGTACTTCTATTTCCCATTGTCACGGAGCGATCATGGGTTGCCTGATAAGACACAAAATTAGCCATGTCAGCACATAGATGCACATTGGCTCCAGTGTCCACCAACCACTCATTTGGTTCATAAATAGTAAATAATTGAGGATTTAGAGAAACATACTCCATACCAGAAGAAGATCCCCCAGTCACCACATGGACCTGTGCTGGAATTTCATGGGTCAGCATGGCTTTGTTCAGCAATTTTTCCTTCTTTTTAGGACAATCATTGCGCATGTGACCCTTGTCACCACAATTCCAGCACTGTCCCAGTACCTTCTTCTTCTTTATCTTTCCCTTAGGTTTCATCTGAACAGTGGAATCAACCTTGGCCTTGCCTTTTGGATCTTTACCCTTATGCTTCATCACTAGGTTTGCACTTGCATCCACAGGCATATTGGGCTTTTCCTTCCTATGTTCCTCTTCAATGGCTACAGCCCTCATCAAATCATCAAGAGAGATAGCCCCTTTGCGGTGCTTGAGGCCCATGCCAAAATCCTCCCAGGATCTAGGCAATTTCTCTATGATGCACATGACTTGGAGCTTTTCAGGCATTTTCATGTCTGCCTCAGCCAAACCATGGAACATAAGTAGAAGCTCATGTGCCTGCTCCCCTATAGACTTATTCTCAACCATCTAGAATTTAAGGAACTTGCCCACGGAGTACTTTTCCAGACCTTGGTCCTCGGTATTGTACTTCCGATCAAGTTCATTCCACAGAGCTTTAGCAGTGTTGAAGGTGGAAGTGCTATAGACATCAAACAGGACATCCGACAGTGCAGTTAGAATGCACACATGTCCTAACCTGTCTTTAGTGGTCCATTCTTCAACCTTCTTAGCACTCTCTTGGTCGTTTTCATCTATCATAGGGGGGTCCGACTCTAACAATGAGATTAGGCCAACCATGGTGAACCACATCTTCATGCGTTGTTGCCAACGCTTAAAGTGTTACCCGGCAAATTTCGCGGGCATCCCAGACATGTCCACCCTGGTTCCAAAACTCATTGAAGATGACGATGCCATGAAAGATATCTTCTCTAAGACTGTTGGGAATAAGCAGTGTAATGCGGCAACATCATGGCAACAACCGGACCATAATACATACAAGGCAAACCAGAGTATACATGCATATGGGGTTGATTCAACAAAGAACGGCCAAGAAACAAAATTAATAAGCATGATTATAGTATAAAACATGGTTGCAGAACAAGTAAATAATATGGAGTAGAAGCGTCTCAAAGAGACTCCCCTTAGAGAAGATATCACCCCTCACAAGAACGGTGCGATGAGTATGGTGGTCTTCCCCCAGGATACGACTACTAACACAAGACCCTTAAGCGCACCCTTAAGAATCTAAAGAAAATGCTATGCGAGAAACCTAGATCTCTTCGTAAAAGGAAAAATATATAGGTCGAAGAACATGCACCGATCACCGATGAAAGACAGCAGTAGAGAGCGTCGTCTGTGCGCGAACAACGACGAAGTAGACGTCGATGGCCGAACGACGTTGGTGATGTGCAAGGGAGGCAGAGCAGCGGCTACGACCGACGGAGACGAGAGAGAGAGAGCGGAGCGCGAGCGATTCCTCGGGAAAGTAGAACAGTAAAAACAGGATAACCGTAATTAGGGTAATGCTAATCACTCCTGTAAATACCCACGCCCGCGACGTTCCGCCTCCTAACAAAAACCGTTCGGAGACCCCTCTTACTCTCCAAGAAAGGGTAAAACAGTAAAAAGAAATCCAAAAAGGTGCCAGGGCAAGCCGGCTGGACCCGCACCTCACACACGCGCGCCCGCCCGGCCCAGCCCGGCGCGTGCGTGCGTGTGATAGGTCCTAGCTTACCTCCACTATTGTCTATAAGACATAGTCCAGGGGTCCCTAGGAACTATAAGGTCCCCTCACCTCTTTGTGTTTTCCAATGTGGGACTAAAGTCCCCATACAAAACACAACACTTGAGGTAGCACTCTTTGGATAAACCTTTGAGTTTCCCTTTCTTAAGAACACTCCCATTCTACTTCAACTCAACATTCCCCCACAAACTCAAGGTTTGAGAAAGGGAACATACAGAAGAGACATAAACATATCATGCTTTCAGTAAAGGTACCTTTCGGGTTTGAACCTTCACCTAAGTGTTCCAATTTTCACCCCCCACAGAATCGAAGTGAACTAAATCTTGAACTTGATTCTTGATGTGAAGGTTACTTATAGGAAAATAACATGGTATAAGGTTTCATTGGTAGCAAAAAGAGTAACTGGCGCTATTAAAGGCCATGCGCCCTGTCCTGATTCATGAGCATTTTCAAGAATAACCCAACTCTTTAACTGCGGCCGCACAGTAGTACTCACTTAGGTGGGCTTCTCCAAGGATGCACTGCTAACATCCTGCCTTGCCAGGCTTGAACCCATTAAGAGTGTATAACTCAACCTTAGCTTGCAGTAACAGGCACTAGCTTGTTTAGGATTACAGGGGAGGAACTCAGATACAAAGTATCTATCTAAATTAAGTGCCTTCCAGTCCTCTCAGCAACTTATTATTACCACATTGAACCTACTTTGTAGGATCTCTACTCAGATAGGTTGGGTTGCCACTGCAGGAGAACAACTGATGGGTTTCAGTCCCATCCCCATCCTAAACTTTTGAACTTGACTTTTATTAAGTCCTTTAGTCAGAGGATCAGCTATATTGTCCTTGGTACCAACAAAGTCCACAGCTATCACTCCCTGAGACACTAATTCCCTTACAGACTTAAGTCTGAGATGAATGTGTCTCCTTTCTTTTTGATTGTACTTTGAACTTTTGACCTTTGCAATTGTGGTCATATTGTCACAATGCACAGAGATCGCAGGTATAGACTGACTAATCAGTGGAAGTTCAGACAGAAGACCTCTGATCCATTCATCCTCCAAACCAGTTGTGTCCAAAGCACACAATTCAGCCTCAAAAGTAGACCCAGACAAGATGGTTTGTTTAGTCGACCTCCAGGCGACTGCACCACCTCCCAGAGTAAAAACATACCCTGTGACACCATTGCTCCCTGAGTTTTCAGCTATCCAGCTTGCATCACTATATCCCTCAAGAACAGCAGGGAATCTTTGAAAATGCAAGCCCAGGGTCATGGTACCTTTTAGGTACCTCAGTACCCTATCCAAGCCTTCCCAGTGAGTATGGTCAGGACAGCTCGTGTATCTACTGAGTTTAGACACAGCATATGAAATGTCTGGTCTAGTACAGTTTGTAAGATACATTAAGCTTCCTATAACCTGAGAATACCGTAATTGAGGCACAGGATCACCACTCTTGTTCTTGCAGAAAATTCTAGAAGGATCATAGGGTGTACAGATAGCTTTACAATTCTGATAGCCAAATTTCTCCAAAACTTTCTCAACATAGTGAGATTAAGAAATTGCTATCACTTCAACTGATCTAATGAGAGTCAGCCCTAGAATTATATTTGCCTCACCCATATCCTTCATTTCAAATCTGCTACTTAAGAATGATTTAGTCTCAATTATAATTCTCAAATTGCTTCCAAATAACAAGATATCATCTACATATAGGCATAAGATTACATATTCATTACCCTTAACTTTGTGATAGATACACTTGTCAAACTCATTGACTACAAAGCCAAATGACATGATAGTTATGTCAAACTTTTCATGCCATTGTTTAGGGGCTTGTTTCAAACCATATAGAGACTTAATAAGTCTACAAACTTGGTTTTCACTACCTGGAGCCACAAATCCTTCAGGCTGATCCATATAAATCTCTTCATCAAGATCACCATTAAGGAAGGCAGTCTTGACATCCATTTGATGGACAGTCAGATTATATAAGGAAGCCAGTGCTACAAGCACTCTGATTGTGGTCATCCTAGTGACAGGGGAATAGGTATCAAAGTAATCTATCCCCTCCATTTGTTTGAAACCCTTAGCCACAAGCCTAGCTTTATACTTGTCAATGGTTCCATCTGGCTTTAGTTTCTTCTTAAAGACCCATTTGCATCCAATGGTCTTTGAACCAGAGGAGGATCAACTAACACCCAAGTGCCATTAGCAAGAATGGAATCTATCTCACTCTTAATGGCATCCTTCCAGTGCCTTGCTTCCGGTGAAGCCATGGCATCTCGAAAGGTTGGGGGGTCACCCGTGATCTGGAAAGTAACAAAATCACTTCCATAATCCTTGGCTACCCTTTGTCTTTTACTCCTTCTTGGTTCAACCTCTTCTTGATCACAAGTATCAGGATTAGGTTCGGACGCATCAGCCCCCACATTTGTCATTCTTTCCACATGTTCTGGAATAGAATCAGATGTAGAGGTTACAGTCTCAGAAGTGAAATGTTGAGGCAAACCAGTCTTCATGGGAAAAATATTTTCGAAGAACGTGGCATCTCGATATTCGACTATGGTATTAATATCTATGCCAGGAATTTCTGATTTAATAACTAGAAACCTGTATGCATAGCTATTTTCAGCATAGCCTAGAAAGACGGCGTCAACTGTCTTAGGCCCTAGTTTCTTTCTCTTGTGCTCAGGAACAAGTACCTTTGCAAGGCACCCCCACACTTTGAGAAATTTCAAACTAGGTTTCCTATCTCTCCAAAGTTCAATTGGACTACTATCTCTATGTTTCAGGGGAATATGATTCAGAATAAGGCAAGCCGTATTCAAAGCTTCCCCCCACATATACTTTGGTAGTCCCGAACTCTGCAGGAGAGAGTTGACCATGTCTATGAATACCCGGTTCTTCCTTTCTGCTATCCCATTAGACTGAGGAGAGTATGGGGCGGTTGTTTCATGAATAATGCCATGATCTTGGCAATATTCCACAAACAGACTAGAAGTATACTCTCCTCCTCTGTCTGACCTCAACCTCTTAAGAACTCTGCCAGATTGTGTTTCTGCTTCCTTCTTAAAGATGATAAACTTTTGCAAAGCCTCATCCTTAGATCTAAGCAAATACACATAACAGTATCTACTACAGTCATCAATAAAGGTAATGAAATACTTTTTATGATCCCTAGTCAACACACCATTAAACTCACAAATATCTGAATGCACCAGATCCAGAATATCTGAATCTCTAACCACAGAATGAAAAGGTTTTCTGGGTTGTTTAGCCTGTACACAGATATCACATTTCTTAGTTTTATCAACAGTATGCTCGGAATCAATTTCAGGTTCATCATACGTTTCAAAGAATTGAAATTAAGATGACCTAGACGGGCATGCCATAATTCAGATGAATCTATAACATTATAAGCAACAGGAACAGAAGTAGAAATTGAAGCACTATCATTCACATTTCTGTTCATCACATGATCCACAAAGATTTTAAACAAACCATCAGAAAGATAACCTTTCGCAATAAAAGTCTTCAGATAGAGTATAACAACTTTATTACATTTAAAGTTCAGTTCATAACCCTCCCTTACTAAAACAGAACCAGATAAAATATTCCTCTTAACACTAGGAACATGGTACACTAAGGAAAGAGTAAGAACACGCCCTGAAGTAAACTTCAGGTTCACACGTCCAACTCCTAGCACCCTAGCTGTACTTCCATTTCCCATTGTCACGGAGCGATCATGGGTTGCCTGATAAGACACAAAATTAGCCCTGTCAGCACATAGATGCACATTGGCTCCAGTGTCCACCAACCACTCATTTGGTTCATAAATAGTAAATAATTGAGGATTTAGAGAAACATACTCCATACCAGAAGAAGATCCCCCAGTCACCACATGGACCTGTGCTGGAATTTCATGGGTCAGCATGGCTTTGTTCAGCAATTTTTCCTTCTTTTTAGGACAATCATTGCGCATGTGACCCTTGTCACCACAATTCCAGCACTGTCCCAGTACCTTCTTCTTCTTTATCTTTCCCTTAGGTTTCATCTGAACAGTGGAATCAACCTTGGCCTTGCCTTTTGGATCTTTACCCTTATGCTTCATCACTAGGTTTGCACTTGCATCCACAGGCATATTGGGCTTTTCCTTCCTATGTTCCTCTTCAATGGCTACAGCCCTCATCAAATCATCAAGAGAGATAGCCCCTTTGCGGTGCTTGAGGCCCATGCCAAAATCCTCCCAGGATCTAGGCAATTTCTCTATGATGCACATGACTTGGAGCTTTTCAGGCATTTTCATGTCTGCCTCAGCCAAACCATGGAACATAAGTAGAAGCTCATGTGCCTGCTCCCCTATAGACTTATTCTCGACCATCTGGAATTTAAGGAACTTGCCCACGGAGTACTTTTCCAGACCTTGGTCCTCGGTATTGTACTTCCGATCAAGTTCATTCCACAGAGCTTTAGTAGTGTTGAAGGTGGAAGTGCTATAGACATCAAACAGGACATCCGACAGTGCAGTTAGAATGCACACATGTCCTAACCTGTCTTTAGTGGTCCATTCTTCAACCTTCTTAGCACTCTCTGGGTCGTTTTCATCTATCATAGGGGGGTCCGACTCTAACAATGAGATTAGGCCAACCATGGTGAACCACATCTTCATGCGTTGTTGCCAACGCTTAAAGTGTTGCCCGGCAAATTTCGCGGGCATCCCAGACATGTCCACCCTGGTTCCAAAACTCATTGAAGATGACGATGCCATGAAAGATATCTTCTCTAAGACTGTTGGGAATAAGCAGTGTAATGCGGCAACATCATGGCAACAACCGGACCATAATACATACAAGGCAAACCAGAGTATACATGCATATGGGGTTGATTCAACAAAGAACGGCCAAGAAACAAAATTAATAAGCATGATTATAGTATAAAACATGGTTGCAGAACAAGTAAATAATATGGAGTAGAAGCATCTCAAAGAGACTCCCCTTAGAGAAGATATCACCCCTCACAAGAACGGTGCGATGAGTATGGTGGTCTTCCCCCAGGATACGACTACTAACACAAGACCCTTAAGCGCACCCTTAAGAATCTAAAGAAAATGCTATGCGAGAAACCTAGATCTCTTCGTAAAAGGAAAAATATATAGGTCGAAGAACATGCACCGATCACCGACGAATGACAGCAGTAGAGAGCGTTGTCTGTGCGCGAACAACGACGAAGTAGACGTCGATGGCCGAACGACGTTGGTGATGTGCAAGGGAGGCAGAGCAGCGGCTGCGACCGACGGAGACGAGAGAGAGAGAGCGGAGCGCGAGCGATTCCTCGAGAAAGTAGAACAGCAAAAACAGGATAACCGTAATTAGGGTAATGCTAATCACTCCTGTAAATACCCACGCCCGCGACGTTCCGCCTCCAAACAAAAACCGTTCGGAGACCCCTCTTACTCTCCAAGAAAGGGTAAAACAGTAAAAAGAAATCCAAAAAGGTGCCAGGGCAAGCCGGCTGGACCCGCACCTCACACACGCGCGCCCGCCCGGCCCGGCCCGGCGCGTGCGTGCGTGTGATAGGTCCTAGCTTACCTCCACTATTGTCTATAAGACATAGTCCAGGGGTCCCTAGGAACTATAAGGTCCCCTCACCTCTTTGTGTTTTCCAATGTGGGACTAAAGTCCCCATACAAAACATAACACTTGAGGTAGCGCTCTTTGGATAAACCTTTGAGTTTCCCTTTCTTAAGAACACTCCCATTCTACTTCAACCTAACATTCCCCCACAAACTCAAGGTTTGAGAAAGGGAACATACAGAAGAGACATAAACATATCATGCTTTCAGTAAAGGTACCTTTCGGGTTTGAACCTTCACCTAAGTGTTCCAATTTTCACCCCCCACAGAATCGAAGTGAACTAAATCTTGAACTTGATTCTTGATGTGAAGGTTACTTATAGGAAAACAACATGGTATAAGGTTTCATTGGTAGCAAAAAGAGTAACTGGCGCTATTAAAGGCCATGCGCCCTGTCCTGATTCATGAGCATTTTCAAGAATAACCCAACTCTTTAACTGCGGCCGCACAGTAGTACTCACTTAGGTGGGCTTCTCCAAGGATGCACTGCTAACATCCTGCCTTGCCAGGCTTGAACCCATTAAGAGTGTATAACTCAACCTTAGCTTGCAGTAACAGGCACTAGCTTGTTTAGGATTACAGGGGAGGAACTCAGATACAAAGTATCTATCTAAATTAAGTGCCTTCCAGTCCTCTCAGCAACTTGTTATTACCACATTGAACCTACTTTGTAGGATCTCTACTCAGATAGGTTGGGTTGCCACTGCAGGAGAACAACTGATGGGTTTCAGTCCCATCCCCATCCTAAACTTTTGAACTTGACTTTTATTAAGTCCTTTAGTCAGAGGATCAGCTATATTGTCCTTGGTACCAACAAAGTCCACAGCTATCACTCCCTGAGACACTAATTCCCTTACAGACTTAAGTCTGAGATGAATGTGTCTCCTTTCTTTTTGATTGTACTTTGAACTTTTGACCTTTGCAATTGTGGTCATATTGTCACAATGCACAGAGATCGCAGGTATAGACTGACTAATCAGAGGAAGTTCAGACAGAAGACCTCTGATCCATTCAGCCTCCAAACCAGTTGTGTCCAAAGCACACAATTCAGCCTCAAAAGTAGACCGAGACAAGATGGTTTGTTTAGTCGACCTCCAGGCGACTGCACCACCTCCCAGAGTAAAAACATACCCTGTGACACCATTGCTCCCTGAGTTTTCAGCTATCCAGCTTGCATCACTATATCCCTCAAGAACAGCAGGGAATCTTTGAAAATGCAAGCCCAGGGTCATGGTACCTTTTAGGTACCTCAGTACCCTATCCAAGCCTTCCCAGTGAGTATGGTCAGGACAGCTCGTGTATCTACTGAGTTTAGACACAGCATATGAAATGTCTGGTCTAGTACAGTTTGCAAGATATATTAAGCTTCCTATGACCTGAGAATACCGTAATTGAGACACAGGATCACCACTCTTGTTCTTGCAGAAAATTCTAGAAGGATCATAGGGTGTACAGACAGCTTTACAATTCTGATAGCCAAATTTCTCCAAAACTTTCTCAACATAGTGAGATTGAGAAATTGCTATCACTTCAGCTGATCTAATGAGAGTCAGCCCCAGAATTATATTTGCCTCACCCATATCCTTCATTTCAAATCTGCTACTTAAGAATGATTTAGTCTCAATTATAATTCTCAAATTGCTTCCAAATAACAAGATATCATCTACATATAGGCATAAGATTACATATTCATTACCCTTAACTTTGTGATAGATACACTTGTCAAACTCATTGACTACAAAGCCAAATGACATGATAGTTATGTCAAACTTTTCATGCCATTGTTTAGGGGCTTGTTTCAAACCATATAGAGACTTAATAAGTCTACAAACTTGGTTTTCACTACCTGGAGCCACAAATCCTTCAGGCTGATCCATATAAATCTCTTCATCAAGATCACCATTAAGGAAGGTAGTCTTGACATCCATTTGATGGACAGTCAGATTATATAAGGAAGCCAGTGCTACAAGCACTCTGATTGTGGTCATCCTAGTGACAGGGGAATAGGTATCAAAGTAATCTATCCCCTCCATTTGTTTGAAACCCTTAGCCACAAGCCTAGCTTTATACTTGTCAATGGTTCCATCTGGCTTTAGTTTCTTCTTAAAGACCCATTTGCATCCAATGGTCTTTGAACCAGGAGGAGGATCAACTAACACCCAAGTGCCATTAGCAAGAATGGAATCTATCTCACTCTTAATGGCATCCTTCCAGTGCCTTGCTTCCGGTGAAGCCATGGCATCTCGAAAGGTTGGGGGGTCACCCGTGATCTGGAAAGTAACAAAATCACTTCCATAATCCTTGGCTACCCTTTGTCTTTTACTCCTTCTTGGTTCAACCTCTTCTTGATCACAAGTATCAGGATTAGGTTCGGACGCATCAGCCCCCACATTTGTCATTCTTTCCACATGTTCTGGAATAGAATCAGATGTAGAGGCTACAGTCTCAGAAGTGAAATGTTGAGGCAAACCAGTCTTCATGGGAAACATATTTTCGAAGAACGTGGCATCTCGAAACTCGACTATGGTGTTAACATCTATGCCAGGAATTTCTGATTTAATAACCAGAAACCTGTACGCATAGCTATTTTCAGCATAGCCTAGAAAGACGGCGTCAACTGTCTTAGGCCCTAGTTTCTTTCTCTTGTGCTCAGGAACAAGTACCTTTGCAAGGCACCCCCACACTTTGAGAAATTTCAAATTAGGTTTCCTATCTCTCCAAAGTTCAATTGGACTACTATCTCTATGTTTCAGGGGAATATGATTCAGAATAAGGCAAGCCATATTCAAAGCTTCCCCCACATATACTTTGGTAGTCCCGAACTCTGCAGGAGAGAGTTGACCATGTCTATGAATACCCGGTTCTTCCTTTCTGCTATCCCATTAGACTGAGGAGAGTATGGGGCGGTTGTTTCATGAATAATGCCATGATCTTGGCAATATTCCACAAACAGACTAGAAGTATACTCTCCTCCTCTGTCTGACCTCAACCTCTTAAGAACTCTGCCAGATTGTGTTTCTGCTTCCTTCTTAAAGATGATAAACTTTTGCAAAGCCTCATCCTTAGATCTAAGCAAATACACATAACAGTATCTACTACAGTCATCAATAAAGGTAATGAAATACTTTTTATGATCCCTAGTCAACACACCATTAAACTCACAAATATCTGAATGCACCAGATCCAGAATCTCTGAATCTCTAACCACAGAATGAAAAGGTTTTCTGGGTTGTTTAGCCTGTACACAGATATCACATTTCTTAGTTTTATCAACAGTATGCTCAGGAATCAATTTCAGGTTCATCATACGTTTCAAAGAATTGAAATTAAGATGACCTAGACGGGCATGCCATAATTCAGATGAATCTATAACATTATAAGCAACAGGAACAGAAGTAGAAATTGAAGCACTATCATTCACATTTCTGTTCATCACATGATCCACAAAGATTTTAAACAAACCATCAGAAAGATAACCTTTCGCAATAAAAGTCTTCAGATAGAGTATAACAACTTTATTACATTTAAAGTTCAGTTCATAACCCTCCCTTACTAAAACAGAACCAGATAAAATGTTCCTCTTAACACTAGGAACATGGTACACTAAGGAAAGAGTAAGAACACGCCCTGAAGTAAACTTCAGGTTCACACGTCCAACTCCTAGCACCCTAGCTGTACTTCCATTTCCCATTGTCACGGAGCGATCATGGGTTGCCTGATAAGACACAAAATTAGCCCTGTCAGCACATAGATGCACATTGGCTCCAGTGTCCACCAACCACTCATTTGGTTCATAAATAGTAAATAATTGAGGATTTAGAGAAACATACTCCATACCAGAAGAAGATCCCCCAGTCACCACATGGACCTGTGCTGGATTTCATGGGTCAGCATGGCTTTGTTCAGCAATTTTTCCTTCTTTTTAGGACAATCATTGCGCATGTGACCCTTGTCACCACAATTCCAGCACTGTCCCAGTACCTTCTTCTTCTTTATCTTTCCCTTAGGTTTCATCTGAACAGTGGAATCAACCTTGGCCTTGCCTTTTGGATCTTTACCCTTATGCTTCATCACTAGGTTTGCACTTGCATCCACAGGCATATTGGGCTTTTCCTTCCTATGTTCCTCTTCAATGGCTACAGCCCTCATCAAATCATCAAGAGAGATAGCCCCTTTGCGGTGCTTGAGGCCCATGCCAAAATCCTCCCAGGATCTAGGCAATTTCTCTATGATGCACATGACTTGGAGCTTTTCAGGCATTTTCATGTCTGCCTCAGCCAAACCATGGAACATAAGTAGAAGCTCATGTGCCTGCTCCCCTATAGACTTATTCTCAACCATCTGGAATTTAAGGAACTTGCCCACGGAGTACTTTTCCAGACCTTGGTCCTCGGTATTGTACTTCCGATCAAGTTCATTCCACAGAGCTTTAGTAGTGTTGAAGGTGGAAGTGCTATAGACATCAAACAGGACATCCGACAGTGCAGTTAGAATGCACACATGTCCTAACCTGTCTTTAGTGGTCCATTCTTCAACCTTCTTAGCACTCTCTTGGTCGTTTTCATCTATCATAGGGGGGTCCGACTCTAACAATGAGATTAGGCCAACCATGGTGAACCACATCTTCATGCGTTGTTGCCAACGCTTAAAGTGTTGCCCGGCAAATTTCGCGGGCATCCCAGACATGTCCACCCTGGTTCCAAAACTCATTGAAGATGACGATGCCATGAAAGATATCTTCTCTAAGACTGTTGGGAATAAACAGTGTAATGCGGCAACATCATGGCAACAACCGGACCATAATACATACAAGGCAAACCAGAGTATACATGCATATGGGGTTGATTCAACAAAGAACGGCCAAGAAACAAAATTAATAAGCATGATTATAGTATAAAACATGGTTGCAGAACAAGTAAATAATATGGAGTAGAAGCGTCTCAAAGAGACTCCCCTTAGAGAAGATATCACCCCTCACAAGAACGGTGCGATGAGTATAGTGGTCTTCCCCCAGGATACGACTACTAACACAAGACCCTTAAGCGCACCCTTAAGAATCTAAAGAAAATGCTATGCGAGAAACTAGATCTCTTCGTAAAAGGAAAAATATATAGGTCGAAGAACATGCACCGATCACCGACGAAAGACAGCAGTAGAGAGCGTCGTCTGTGCGCGAACAACGACGAAGTAGACGTCGATGGCCGAACGACGTTGGTGATGTGCAAGGGAGGCAGAGCAGCGGCTGCGACCGACGGAGACGAGAGAGAGAGAGCGGAGCGCGAGCGATTCCTCGGGAAAGTAGAACAGCAAAAACAGGATAACCGTAATTAGGGTAATGCTAATCACTCCTGTAAATTCCCACGCCCGCGACGTTCCGCCTCCAAACAAAAACCGTTCGGAGACCCCTCTTACTCTCCAAGAAAGGGTAAAATAGTAAAAAGAAATCCAAAAAGGTGCCAAGGCAAGCCGGCTGGACCCGCACCTCACACACGCGCGCCCGCCCGGCCCGGCCCGACGCTTGCGTGCGTGCGTGTGATAGGTCCTAGCTTACCTCCACTATTGTCTATAAGACATAGTCTAGGGGTCCCTAGTAACTATAAGGTCCCCTCACCGCTTTGTAGTTTTCAATGTGGGACTAAAGTCCCCATACAAAACACAACACTTGAGGTAACACTCTTTGGATAAACCTTTGAATTTTCCTTTCTTAAGAACACTCCCATTCTACTTCAACCCAACACAGACTTGTTTGAAATCTCACCGCCACTAAGCACACCAATCAAGTTCGCCACTTCCCGTGCACACATTAAAGTCTTCAACGAAACACTTCAACTAGGATTGGTTCCGGTCATGAGATTCCACCACCAGACAAAACGCACAGAAGAATACAAAATTAAAGACCTTCCAAGATTTCTTCTTTTTCGTACCCATCACCCCTGATCAACACCCATCAAGAGATGCAATAGATTCTTACCTACGGCCATCCAAAAAAAGAAAAAGAAAAACATGAATCAAACGCATACTGCTCTGAAAATTCTTTGACAATGTCAGGGTTTCAGCCCGCCACATGCCCTCTCCCACAACTACACTCGAAACCCCCCATGATTTCCACCAAATGGCTCTCGGAAGTCGGAAGTAGCAGATCTCCTCGATCAGCCGGAGCACTAAAACGGATGAAAGCATTCTGTTCATAACTTCTCGAAGATTCCGAAAATTCCCGGGAGTATTCTGGTTCAATACCTGACGAATGCAGAGCTCTGGTGTCCTCTTACAGCGAGAGAGACAAGGTGAAGAGTACAACGAGGAGTTACAGAGAGAGAGAGAGAGAGAGATTGCTCTGCTCTTACTTGGGTTGAGGTTGAGCTGGTCTCATTCCTCGTGCCGCCGTTGTGGGCCATATGGGCCTAGGCCTACTTCCACGGAGACGGTAAGAAGCGGCTAAGGGAGGATCACGTGCCGTCCTTTCTTTATGCCGCCGTCACCACCTACACTTCGTCATATTATTCACGTGTTGAGATTATCTTTTGGAAAATTATAAAGAAGACTGTTAGTTATTTGAGCAATTGTAGAATTAACCTCTTTTATTAATTATTGTTACAAATAACCTTCTTGAATGATTATTATTACAAAATACTTTTGAGGTTAGTTTTCACATCTGCGTCCACAAAATTAAAATTTTAAATAAAAATATCCCCACAGTAAAGAACTATTTACACTCGTATCTTGGACCAAAGAGAGAGAAAGATAGATAAAATAGATAGATGTACGAAGAGTGAGAAAGAACTTAGTAAAGATCAGAGATATTTTGATTTTTATTTAAATTTGGTTAACAATTAATCAAAATTAAAGAAGAAATTTTAATGGGACATTTAATACGAATGACATTAAAGATACTTGTGTAAGTATTGTAATCTAGTGATATTATTTATAGCAATAACTAAATAAGAATGGCACTTTTGTAATTGTTAAAATAAGAAGGATACTTTTATAGTTATCCTTTATCTTTATAATCTCCTTTATATTTACGCATTTAGTTGATAAATTTATCCTCGAGGATTTGGTCAAAAAATGGAAGAGATAGTTCGTTCTTAATTTTCTGAATGATTTAAAATAATTTGATCTTATACAAGATTATAAAATATATTAAAAATAAAAAGTTGATTCTCAATTATAATAGATTAAAAAGGGGTTATATCTAAAAATTCCCTAAGGGCCTCTTTGATATTCGAATAGCGCTGTGAAATTACTCACCTGATGAGAGAGAATTTAATGAGGTCCATCGGTGCCTCTCACATATATTACTCTTACCCGGGGTAGAATATCTCATTCGACGACCATTTTTTCGGTCGAATGAGATATTCTACTCTAATAACAAACAGACCCTAAGTAACTAGAAAGGTTTAACATTTAACCTGTCATCTAATAAGAGTATCCTTATGCTAATTAAAGATTGACGGATAAGGTTTGGATAAGGCTCCACAGATTTAGCGCAAATGGATGCTAAACATCAAAATCTTCCGTATTCGACGTTAGACCGCCAAACTAACTCACTTTATTTTTTTTTAACTCGTAAAAATGTAAATGTTATACCCCCCTTGTTCAAACGAATTGATTCGATACGTGACGAATATTTTAAATATTATTTATTTTATTTTATATTAAAGTTATTTTGTAAGTAAGTTGATTAGAGATCTTATGTTTGAGAGAGAGAGAGAGCAACGATTCAAAACGTTACGAATTTTTTTGTTTCTTTTTAACATTCTCAGATACAAAAACTTCAAATCTCAAAGACATTCTCTAGATTTAAACTTAGGACGTGTTATACAAGAAGCACAGCTCACCTAATCAATTGAGTTAGGATTTTTTTTGAATTATTTTACATATATTATATATATAATGTTTCTTTTTTTATCTTGGTACGTAACGATATCGAACTATATAGTATCATACCGATAAAAAATCGGTACAAACGATTCGTCAAACCTTATTTAAGAGAGATAATATCCAGGGTTTGTCGACCCGAGTGACCCGCCCGACCCGGTCACGGCCTGGGACAGGTCGGGTCGGGCGGGTCACCCAGCGACCCGATCCGCTTGACAAGACGACGCGATTTTTCAATTTTTTAAATGTTTTTAAATTTTATTTTTTAAAAAAATAAAATTTTATTCGAATTATAAATGATATATATATTTAATAATATTATAATGTATAGTTATTTTTTATGATAATAGATCCATACTAAATTATACATAATTAATTAAATAAAAATAACCTATTACACCTCTTAATTAAACATCTTGTTTTAAGAGATAAAAAAACTCCCTTAATATGTTAAAGTAAACATAGTCATAATAATGACATCATTTAACTCTAGTCATGAAGTATAAAATGATAAAACCCACTCATATGAGTCATCTGTGAATCTCGAATCCCAATCAGAATCAGATAGATGAGACTGATGACCCGTATAATTTAACTATATCCTAGTGGATGGAAGTACATATGGGTGAGCATGAAAATATGTAACCATCTGCACAAAGGTTGGGTCATGTGCAGCAGTGGAGGGTACATAAAAATCTCTAAAAAAAGTCCTAACTACATCTATACATTCAACTCTATCATCTGCTATTGGTGGGACTGGTGCTGGTGCTGGTGCTGGTGCTGCTCGAACTCTGGACGTGGAGGAAGATCATGCTTCGCCCGGTGCTAGTGGTGGGGGTACCCTGGACGTAGAAGAGGATGTCCCAGCTCTGCTACGAGAAACATATCCCTCCCGTAACTGTGTCCGAAAGTAATTTCAGATATCTTCTGGAACTAAGGAGCATGTACGGCAATCCTGTCACACTCCTATAAGGTGCTCTACAAATCTCTGTATGCCGGTGATGCGATGTCCGCAATATCTACAGTGCACATGCCGATCACCTTCAACAGTGTAACCATGCTCCCACGCAGGGTGACGTCGTCCGTCCATGATAACCTGCAAATGTTATAACATTTTACATTAGTAACTTCAATGGCAAGTACATAACTTAAGATACGAAGAAATTTATAATTAATTATTAATTACTTATAAATATAAACAAATGATATATACTCCTAAGCATTGAAAGGCAGACCCGCGTGGTGCCACCATTTTGCAACGGCCTGTCCAAGTTTTCATTTAGGTCCTTTTTGGCCATATGCATCATCCATCGTCGTTTGCTTACCATGCTCTCGGGATAGTGCACCAGGCTCCACATCTTCAATGTTGATCGATTATGTCCTTTTTCTTTGTGAACCCGAGTCACCAGTGAAGAAACTCCTCATGCCCCATGGTTGTCGATCCGTAGATGAACCACCACTCCTTTATGCTCCGGTCATTGTCGCCTCGCGACTTCGCACTCTCGTCTCCTCAGGATGTCTTGCCTCTTCCCTACTCTGACGTACTACGTCACGAAACTGCGCTTCGTATGGATCATTCACCGTGACATACTGTAGCACCCCTTATAAAAAAAATAAAAATTTTTTTTATTATTACTATTAATATTTTTCAAATAAAAAAAATATTAAATAAACGCTTTAGGAAGTTTATGTAAGAAGTGGAACACGAAGTTATCATATGTAAATGTTATTCATTTAACAAGTGGCTTCCTAGTGTAGTTGGTTAAGTAATTTATCTTCCAACCCAATGACCAGGGTTTAAATCCTAACATCCACCATTTACGTTTTTTGCCAAATAATTATATGTTATAGACAGATGGGCCATTGATTAGCTGTCCAAACATTATCTCTATCTCTCGTAAAAGTCCCATTATTTCCTAACGTGAATAGTGTCATGAATAGTACCAATTTTTATTTAAAAAGAATTTTTCAACAAAAATTATATGTAAAAATAGAGAAAAATATAAGGATCTTATCCATGAAATTTCATAAACTAACTCCATCAATTTTTAAAGATAAAAATCTTTGAAGTTTAACTTGGAATCTTAACTTATGAATAGTGCACCCCAACTTACAGCACTTCGTAAAAGAGACATGAACAGCATATTTGAGTTGGCATCGCACTATGGGATGTTATTATTTCAGATCTGGTTCCCCTCCTGTCTACCAAAAATCTTAAAATCCCTATATTATACCCCTCTATTGAGGCAGAGACTCTTGCCTTCTCTGACATTCGAAGCCTTGCTGCAGAGAACGTGGGAGCATTCTCTGAAGCATTGTAGAGGAGGGAAGGAGCTGATCTTCTTCCTTTCTTCTTCCACCTGTACCCTTTCTGCCACCACACAGAGGTGGGTGATCTCGAGCTTTAACCAAACCATAGCTAATCTAGGTTATATTAGCATGTAAAATTAGTGATTTGTCTCATCTCCATGCGGTATTTAGTGGTTACACATCATGTTATAGTAGGTGTTCTCAACTTTTAACTAAACTAATAGCTAATCTATGATGATTAGTCTAGACATTTAGTCTTAGGCTCATTTCCATGCGATATTTAGTGTTTATAAAGCATGTGTTGGCTTAAATCTAGGATGATTAGTATGACTTAGCTTCATACCTAAGATAATTAGCATGTATTAACTTTATACCCAGAATAATTAACAAGTATTAGTCTCATATCTAGAATGATTAACATGTGTTGGCTTAAATCTAGGATGATTAGCATGCATTAGCTTCATACTTGAGATGATTAGCATGTATTAGCTTCATACCTAAGCCGATTAGCATGCATTAGCTTCATACTTGAGATGATTAGCATGTATTAGCTTCATACCTAAGCCGATTAGCATACATTAGCTTCATACTTGAGATGATTAGCATGTATTAGCTTTATACCTAAGATAATTAGCATGTATTAGTCTTATACCCAGAATAATTAGTAAGTATTAGTGACGCGGCGGGGACGTGGAAGACGGATCGACGGCACTCCGAAACGCGAACAGGACGGGACGGATAACTGCTATCTCACACAGCTCGGCCTCACGCCGGACGGTCTCACACCGGGCGACGCTCAATCCTCACAAAAGAGAAGAGAGAGAAGGGGAAGGCAAGAGGGAGTGCTCTTACACAAAACAAACTTTCATTCATATTCATCATACGTAATACATCCCTTGGCCTCCTATTTATAGGAAAGGCCTATTACACACATACTCTCAATCTTTTAAAAATAGCATATATATCCTTAGCCTAATAAAACACACTCACCTACCTAACTTTTGACTTATATGTTTTAACCAAATAAAATATATAAAACACACATATTTATTGACTTAACCTAGCCTAATAAGACGAAAGAAAGAAATACATGTAGGAATACATGTATACATACACACACAAGTACTCAATACGTAATATACTACCGTAGCCGTAAGCCGAGGCTTCAGGAAAGATCTCCGAGCCATAAGCTCGGTGCAGTCGGGTGCGACGTCGGCTCCGAGTAGGGGGCCCGATAGTGGACCCGGTGGTGTCCCCACCAATTAACAAGTATTAGCAAGTATTAGTCTCATACCTAGAATAATTAGCATGTGTTAGCTTAAATCTAGGACGATTAGCATGTATTAGCTAATATCTATATTTGATATAGTTCATGCTTTAGTAAAAGGCCTATCATTATGTCAATTTCTGTGAAACTAAAACCACCATGTTAAAGATGTTATATGAGAGAAACTAAAGCCTGAAAATAGTGAAAGAAAAAATTGTAGTCAAGAGGATGAAAAATGTGGAAAAAGACCAAGTTGAAAGAGGCCAAGTGGAAAAAGACCAAGTTGAAAGCACAATGAAATGATATTGAAAATAGGAGGTTCTAAGAAGGAGAATAATGAAAAATCTAGAGAGAATGAGAATATGTGAAAGAAGAGAAAGTCATAGATTGGAAGGTTAGGAAGAAATTTTATGAAGAGTGCAGAGAGAGAAAATGAGAGGAAGAAGGTGAAAAATGTGAAAAAATGATATCTATAGGCGCAGGTGAACAGTTACTGAGTAAAAAATAGAACCGTAGAAAATTAATTATAACTTAAAAACTAAGAAGAATTGGAGGATGTGATAGAAGAAGAAAATCTATATCTACAAGAGAAGAAGAACTTTTGTGAAGAACTCAGAGTGAAAGGAGGATTGGAAGGGCATGAAAACTGGGGAACAAAAGAAAGTATCGACCCTGCCTGTTGGCAGAGTCGACCCTGCCTGTCGACACTGCCTGTTCACTGCGTTGACGCAGTGAACGGCAGAGTCGACCCTGCCTGTTGATAGGGTCGACGCTGCCTGTTCACTGCGTTGACGCAGTGAACGGCAGAGTCGACCCTGCCTGTTGACAGGGTCGACCCTGCCTGTTCACCGCGTTGACGCGATGAACTGCAGAGTAGACCCTGCCTGTTCACAGGGTAGACCCAGCCTGTTCGCAGGGTTGACGCGATGAACTGCAGGGTTGACGCGATGAACTACTGAGTCGACACAGCCGGCTCATTACGTTAACCTGATCGTTATGCCTTCTCTTTTACCATCTCCACTGATAGATGGCAGCCTGAGAAGTGATATTTAACTCCTGACAGGGTCCTCTAAACCCTGTATAGTTCTCAGGAAGGGCATCCCACAGTGAGGGTGTCGTTTCTAAAAAATTGTCAGGTGGCCCATAAGACACCTTTCTTATCTAGTTTTTTTCGTGTATCAAACGTTACTGGTTTTCACTCCTAGTTCATCCCTACACATAAATGCGCCCTTGGACTCCATTCCATAATTCCACCTTATATATCATACTGGTCAAACCTTAAAATTCCATATTGGCTATAAATAAGAGTGGATGTCAACAAACATGATAAATGCTGTGCATATAGGGCCCGGTCTGGTCCTGGGGGGAGCACCCGAAGGTACTTGTGCCCATGGGAGTTTATTGACCACGGTGTTTGGCATTGCACCGGAGTACTTGCTTGCTAGGCTTTAGACATTCCACTCATTCTCGTGATATTACTTGATTGATTTGACTTGAGACCCGCAGAAGGGTAAAGTTTTTACTTGAATGAAATTGATAAATAGCCAATTCCAGTTTTACATGCTTGAATTTATATTACTTTCTATTACTTGCTTGACATGAGTTCTTACTCTCTTGGAAAGATTTCGTTAATTCCAGTTATTACTTGCTTGAATCTCTTGCTATTGCTGCATTGAAGTTGGAATCCTTATACTCTCACTTGTTATTCCTTCACTGCTCTTGTCGATTTTTACAATCCTTGATATCTACTCATCTACATGCATAGTTTTACTGACATTAATTGAACTTGTAAACCACTTAAAGCCTGTTAAATCTTGAGATGTAATTCCTACTGAGCGATTCGCTCATCTAGTTGTTTTCTAATATTTTCAGGTAATTTGGATGCCAACCAACACTCGGAAGGGAATGAGACTGAGTGATGAGTGTTAGAGTGAAGTTATCAAATTGTCATGTCCTTTTTGTTATTGTATTAGTTCACTTATGTCAGTTGTATCAATTCATCTATGTCATTTGTATTAGTCAACTTGATTAGAACTGCTCAAGATTTGAAGCCTAGTCGTTGGACTCTGGGAACACATGTAATTGTCCTTTGATTAATTGTGACAATTGTCAGCTCGTACTATTTGTATTAAATTTTGAGTTAAATCTTAGTTATTTGCGCACTCTGATATTTACATGATTGACACGATCTATATAGACGCGTCACGCCTCCGGGTAATCTTCCGCGCTCGGGGCGTGACAGTCTTCGTGGTATCAGAGCCTAGGTTTTCAAACCTAGGGAACTAGAAAAAAAAATTATAAATGGTTAGAAATTGAAATCTAAGTAAAAACTTGAGTCCAAGGATAGGTAAAAACCTAAGTCCAGGGTTAGAGAAGTCTAAGGATATAAGTAGACCTTACCCGGTGAGATGGATAGAGCCATGGGTTAAGATTTCTAATGACTTTACCCTTATAAGTAAAAATCGACCATTATCTTATTTAAACACTCTAAACATTTTGTAGGATCATGGCTGCTGAAAGAGCACAATGGCGCGAGATGCAGCGCACCGTGCAGGGCCTTACACAGGCACTACAGCAAGTGGTCCAAGGCGGAGCTAACCCTGGAGCGGGTGACCTCCACAGGAGTTTCCGTAACATGAACCCACCAAGGTTCACAGGTTCGTCCGACCCCGAAGATGCCGAGAATTGGCTAAAGGAGATGGAACGAATCTTCCGTGTAATACAATGCACAGACGAGGAGAAAGTTTTACTGGCTGTATTCCAACTTGAGCGGGACGCTCGATGCTGGTGGGAATCCATAGAAGCAACACTGACAGAATACCATGTTACATGGGATGAATTCACGGAGCATTTCAACAACAAGTACTTCTCCGATCATATCCAGGAAAAGAAGGCCACAGAATTCGCCGTTCTAAAACAACGGGGCTTGAAAGTGGCTGAGTATGAGGCCCAGTTCTCCAGATTGTCTAGGTATGCACCCCACTTGGTGTGTATAGAAAAGATGAAGGTGAGAAGATTCCTTAATGGGCTTCGGCCCCATTATATCACACAACTTACCCCGATAGACATCCAAGTCTATTCGGAGATGGTTCGGCGTGCTCAACTGCTGGAAGACGCCACCGAATTATCTGAGAGAATCCGAGGAAGAGACAAGAAGGAACCCGTCACAAGCCCGGAAAAATTCAAACAATCCTTCAACAAGAAGCGATTCTTCATGGGAGGGGAGCCCTCTAAGGCGAAGAAATTCCAGAAGAATGACATGCCATTCTCCACCACCACACCATCAAAGGAGATTTGCAAGTATTGTGATAAAGCTGGTCATAAGACCGAGGAATGCTGGAGAAAGTTAGGAGCTTGTCTTCGATGTGGGAGCCGAGAGCATCGAATCCCAGACTGCCCACTGATGAAGGAACAAGACACCAAAGACGAGAAGCGTCCGGTAAAGAAACAAGGCCGTCTGCAAGCTCTCCAAGAGACGGAACCCACTAAAGGTGGAATTGTGGAAGGTACTCTCACTATTTGTTCAAAAACTGCTCAAGTTTTATTCGATACCGGAGCAACTCATTCATTCGTTTCCAAGAACTTTGCTGCTTCATTTTCTAAGAAACATGAACTGCTAGATTTGGTCATATCTACACCTCTTGGGAATGAGTCTGATATCACTTATCACTATCCAAACTGTGAAGTGATGATTAAGGGAAATAATTTACCTGCTGACCTGATATGCCTAGATATAAAGGGTTATGATGTCATACTAGGTGCCGACTGGCTATCCACATACCAAGCAACTGTAGACTGCCGGCATGGCAAGGTAACTTTCGTAGATTTCCCAGAGCTAGTTTACAATAGCCCTCGGAGTAAATCACTTCTTATATCAGCACTCCGAACTAGTAAACTTATGAATAAGGGATGCATGACTTTCATAGCATTCGTGACTGCCACGGAAGTCGAGAAGGTTAAACTTGAAGACATCCGTGTAATTCAGGATTTTCTCGATGTTTTTCCAGAAGATTTAACCGGCTTACCCCCGGAAAGGGAAGTGTCGTTCACAATCGACCTTGTCCCTGGTGCTCGTCCTATTTCCAGGGCACCATACAGAATGTCCCCTGCTGAGCTGAAGGAACTAAAAGAGCAGCTAATGGAGTTATTGAACAAGGGTTTCATCAGGCCGAGTACTTCCCCATGGGGAGCACCCGTGCTATTCGTCAAAAAGAAGGACGGATCGATGAGATTATGCATAGATTATCGACAGCTAAATCACCTTACAATTAAGAACAAGTATCCACTGCCAAGGATTGATGAGCTGTTCGATCAACTATCTGGAGCTTTATATTTCTCCAAGATTGATCTTCGTTCTGGTTACCACCAATTGAAGATCAAAGAAGAAGACATTCATAAAACTGCATTCCGAAGCAGGTATGGGCATTACGAATTTGCTTTTATGCAGTTAATGAACAGCATATTCAGGCCCTATTTAGACCAATTTATTGTGGTCTTTATTGATGATATTCTGATCTATTCAAAGACCGAAGAGGATCATGAAGAACACCTCAAGAAGGCATTGCAGATATTAAGGGGAAACAAGCTATATGCCAAATTCAGCAAATGCGAGTTTTGGCTCGAGGAAGTATCCTTCTTAGGCCATATCATTTCGAAGAACGGAATTGCTGTTGACCCATCAAAGGTCGAAGCCGTGAAGAACTGGGAACGACCCACAAATGTAACTGAGATACGGAGCTTCTTGGGTCTAGCTGGTTACTATCGGCGTTTTATAAAGGACTTCTCCAAAATTGCTGTTCCCCTGACCAGGTTAACCCGCAAGGAAGTGCCTTATGAGTGGAAGGAAGACTGTGAAAAGAGTTTCAAACTTTGAAGGATCTCTTGACCACTGCTCCAGTCTTATCATTACCAATGGAAGGAGAAAAATACGAGGTATATACCGATGCTTCTGGTATTGGCCTCGGATGTGTATTGATGCAGAATGGGAGAGTCATTGCATACTCTTCCCGACAATTGAAGAAACATGAAGAGAACTATCCAGTTCACGACTTAGAACTGGCCGCAGTAGTATTCGCAAAGATCTGGAGGCACTATCTCTACGGAGAACAATTCACTGTGTACTCCGATCATAAAAGCCTCAAGTACTTATTCTCCCAAAAGGAGCTGAACATGCGGCAAAGGCGTTGGCTCGAGTATCTCAAGGATTTCGACTTCACTATACAGTACCATCCTGGTAAGGGTAATTCCGTAGCTGATGCCCTTAGTCGAAAGCCGAGAACAGTATTGGCCAACTGCATGATACAAGAATGGAAACTGCTGGAGAAATTCTCTGAGCTTGATATCAGCACAGATGAGAAGAACATGTGTATTATTCTATCTCATATGAGCCTACATCCAGATTTGCTACATGAAATCAAGAAGTTACAAGAAGAGGATCCCTCGCTAGTGGAGATAAAGAGCAAGCTGGACGAGAGACTGATTTCAAGCTGGCACCTGATGGCAGATTACTATTTCATGAACGGACATGTGTGCCCGACTGTCCCGAATTGAAGAAGAAGATTCTTGAAGAAGCTCATAGATCGAGGTACACAATCCACCCTGGAGCTACTAAGATGTACCAAGACTTGAAAAGAACCTTCTGGTGGCCTAACATGAAAAGGGAGGTAGCAGACTTTGTGTCTCGTTGCCTCACATGCCAACAAGTGAAGGCGGAACATCAAAAATCCGCCGGAAAGCTACATCCACTGGATATTCCCAAGTGGAAGTGGGAAGACATTGGCATGGACTTTATCATGGGTTTGCCCAAGTCTAGGGGCGGATATGATGGAATTTGGGTAATTATCGACCGGTTAACTAAATCGGCCCATTTCTTACCCATCAAAAGTCGATGGTCAGTCGACGTACTTGCTGCCCTATATATTAAGGAGATGGTTAGATTGCATGGAGTTCCCGTCTCGATCGTATCTGACCGAGACCCACGCTTCACCTCTCATTTTTGGAAGGGTCTACAACACTCTCTGGGGACGAAACTTAATTTCAGCACTGCTTTCCATCCCCAGACAGATGGTCAGACTGAAAGGACAAATCAGGTTGTTGAAGATATGTTAAGGGCATGTATTATAGATTTCGGCGGAAGCTGGCATGACCACTTACCACTAGCCGAATTTGCATATAATAACAGCTATCAAGCTAGTATTCAAATGGCTCCTTTCGAGGCGCTTTATGGCAGGAGTTGTCGTTCTCCAATATGCTGGGAAGAAGTCGGTGAAAGATAAATTCTAGGCCCAGATATGGTTAGAGATTCGACTGAGAAGATACACCTTATCAGAGAGAGACTTAAGGTAGCTCAGTGCAGGCAAAAATCTTATGCTGATAACAGAAGGAGAGATTTGGAATTTCAAGCGGGTGACCATGTATTTCTCAAGGTATCTCCCGGCCGAGGTATTAGAAGATTCGGTGTTAAGGGCAAGCTTACACCAAGGTTTATCGGTCCATTTGAAGTATTGGAAAGAGTGGGCGAGGTGGCTTACCGCATTGCCTTACCTCCTCAACTCTCGGAAGTGCACAATGTATTTCATATATCTATGCTGAAGAAATATGTGCACGACCCTTCGCACGTCATCAATCATGCTGAATTGGTGATTCAAAGGGATCTTACTTATGAGCAAAGGCCGATGCGGATCCTCGACCGCGAAGTTCGAGTTCTAAGGAGCAAGACGATCCCTATGGTAAAAATCCAATGGAATCGATGTTCGGAGCTAGAAGCAACTTGGGAGATCGAGGAATCTATGAAGAGAAGATACCCAGAACTATTTTAGTCGGTAAGTATCTTATACTTTCTACAGTATCCTTATGTAGTTGAATTTACCCTTATACAATTGAATTTGGGGACCAAATTCTTTTAAGTAGGGGAGGGTGTAGCACCCCTTATAAAAAAAATGAAAAAATATTATTATTATTATTAATATTTTCCAAATAAAAAAAATATTAAATAAACTCTTTAGGAAGTTTATGTAAGAAGTGGAACACGAAGTTATCATATGTAAAGGTTATTCATTTAACAAGTGGCTTCCTAGTGTAGTTGGTTAAGTAATTTGTCTTCCAACCCAATGACCAGGGTTCAAATCCTAGCATTCACCATTTACGTTTTTTGCCAAATAATTATATGTTATAGACAGATGGGCCATGGATTAGCTGTCCAAACATTATCTCTATCTCTCGTAAAAGCCCCATTATTTCCTAACGTGAATAGTGTCATGAATAGTACCACTTTTTATTTAAAAAGAATTTTTCAACAAAAATTATATGTAAAAATAGAGAAAAATATAAGGATCTTATCCATGAAATTTCATAAACTAACTCCATCAATTTTTAAAGATAAAAATCTTTGAAGTTTAACTTGGAATCTTAACTTATGAATAGTGCACCCCAACTTACAGCACTTCGTAAAAGAGACACGAACAGCCTATTTGAGTTGGCATCGCACTATGGGATGCTATTATTTCAGATCTGGTTCCCTCCTGTCTACCAAAAATCCTAAAATCCCTATATTATACCCCTCTATTGAGGCAGAGACTCTTGCCTTCTCTGACATTCGAAGCCTTGCTGCAGAGAACGTGGGAGCATTCTCTGAAGCATTGTAGAGGAGGGAAGGAGCTGATCTTCTTCCTTTCTTCTTCCACCTGTACCCTTTCTGCCACCACACAGAGGTAGGTGATCTCGAGCTTTAACCAAACCATAGCTAATCTAGGTTATATTAGCATGTAAAATTAGTGATTAGTCTCATCTCCATGCGGTATTTAGTGGTTACACATCATGTTATAGTAGGTGTTCTCAACTTTTAACTAAACTAATAGCTAATCTAGGATGATTAGTCTAGGCATTTAGTCTTAGGCTCATTTCCATGCGATATTTAGTGTTTATAAAGCATGTGTTGGCTTAAATCTAGGATGATTAGTATGACTTAGCTTCATACCTAAGATAATTAGCATGTATTAACTTTATACCCAGAATAATTAGCAAGTATTAGTCTCATATCTAGAATGATTAACATGTGTTGGCTTAAATCTAGGATGATTAGCATGCATTAGCTTCATACTTGAGATGATTAGCATGTATTAGCTTCATACCTAAGCCGATTAGCATGCATTAGCTTCATACTTGAGATGATTAGCATGTATTAGCTTCATACCTAAGCCGATTAGCATGCATTAGCTTCATACTTGAGATGATTAGCATGTATTAGCTTTATACCTAAGATAATTAGCATGTATTAGCCTTATACCCAGAATAATTAGCAAGTATTAGCAAGTATTAGTCTCATACCTAGAATAATTAGCATGTGTTAGCTTAAATCTAGGACGATTAGCATGTATTAGCTAATATCTATATTTGATATAGTTCATGCTTTAGTAAAGGGCCTGTCATTATGTCAATTTCTGTGAAACTAAAACCACCATGTTAAAGATGTTATATGAGAGAAACTAAAGCCTGAAAATAGTGAAAGAATAAATTGTAGTCAAGAGGATGAAAAATGTGGAAAAAGATAAAGTTGAAAGAGGCCAAGTGGAAAAAGACCAAGTTGAAAGCACAATGAAATGATATTGAAAATAGGGGGTTCTAAGAAGGAGAATAATGAAAAATCTAGAGAGAATGAGAATATGTGAAAGAAGAGAAAGTCATAGATTGGAAGGTTAGGAAGAAGTTTTATGAAGAGTGCAGAGAGAGAAAATGAGAGGAAGAAGGTGAAAAATGTGAAAAAAAGAGATCTATAGGCGCGGGTGAACAGTTACTGAGTAAAAAATAGAACCGTAGAAAATTAATTATAACTTAAAAACTAAGAAGAATTGGAGGATGTGGTAGAAGAAGAAAATCTATATCTACAAGAGAAGAAGAACTTTTGTGAAGAACTCAGAGTGAAAGGAGGATTGGAAGGGCATGAAAACTGGAGAACAAAAGAAAGTATCGACCCTGCCGGTTGACAGGGTCGACCTGCCTGTTCACTGCAGTTGACGCAGTGAACGGCAGAGTCGACCCTGCCTGTCGACGCTGCCTGTTCACTGCGTTGACGCAGTGAACGGCAGAGTCGACCCTGCCTGTTGACAGGGTCGACCCTGCCTGTTCACCGCGTTGACGCGATGAACTGCAGAGTCGACCCTGCCTGTTCACAGGGTCGACCCAGCCTGTTCGCAGGGTTGACGCGATGAACTGCATGGTTGACGCGATGAACTACTGAGTCGATACAGCCGGCTCATTACGTTAACCTGATCGTTATGCCTTCTCTTTTGCCATCTCCACTGATAGATGGCAGCCTGAGAAGTGATATTTAACTCCTGACAGGGTCCTCTAAACCCTGTATAGTTCCCAGGAAGGGCATCCCACAGTGAGGGTGTCGTTTCTAAAAATTGTCAGGTGGCCCATAAGGCACCTCTCTTATCTAGTTTTTTTCGTGTATCAAACGTTACTGGTTTCCACTCCTAGTTCATCCCTACACATAAATGCGCCCTTGGACTCCATTCCATAATTCCACCTTATATATCATACTGGTCAAACCTTGAAATTCCATATTGGCTATAAATAAGAGTGGATGTCAACAAACATGATAAATGCTGTGCATATAGGGCCCGGTCTGGTCCTGGGGGGAGCACCCGAAGGTACTTGTGCCCATGGGAGTTTATTGACCACGGTGTTTGGCATTGCACCGGAGTACTTGCTTGCTAGGCTTTAGACATTCCACTCATTCTCGTGATATTACTTGATTGATTTGACTTGAGACCCGCAGAAGGGTAAAGTTTTGCTTGAATGAAATTGATAAATAGCCAATTCCAATTTTACATGCTTGAATTTATATTACTTTCTATTACTTGCTTGACATGAGTTCTTACTCTCTTGGAAAGATTTCGTTAATTCCAGTTATTACTTGCTTGAATCTCTTGCTATTGCTGCATTGAAGTTGGAATCCTTATACTCTCACTTGTTATTCCTTCACTGCTCTTGTCGATTTTTACAATCCTTGATATCTACTCATCTACATGCATAGTTTTACTGACATTAATTGAACTTGTAAACCACTTAAAGCCTGTTAAATCTTGAGATGTAATTCCTACTGAGCGATTCGCTCATCTAGTTGTTTTCTAATATTTTCAGGTAATTTGGATGCCAACCAACACTCGGAAGGGAATGAGACTGAGTGATGAGTGTTAGAGTGAAGTTATCAAATTGTCATGTCCTTTTTGTTATTGTATTAGTTCACTTATGTCAGTTGTATCAATTCATCTATGTCATTTGTATTAGTCAACTTGATTAGAACTGCTCAAGATTTGAAGCCTAGTCGTTGGACTCTGGGAACACATGTAATTGTCCTTTGATTAATTGTGACAATTGTCAGCTCGTACTATTTGTATTAAATTTCGAGTTAAATCTTAGTTATTTACGCACTCTGATATTTACATGATTGACACGATCTATATAGACGCGTCACGCCTCCGGGTAATCTTCCGCGCTCGGGGCGTGACACATACACATTAGGCTGTTCAGTATGCGCTTGTAGGTCTTCGTCACTGGGTGTCCATGCGCATTCATCCTCGTCGCTGCTGCTTGCTCTTCTGCTAACTGCCGCTTTATCTCTTTTCTTCTTTTTTTTCTTTTCTTGCATCTCAACTCTCTTCTCCCGCAGGTGCCTAGCCATTGCAAGTTTTACATCTCTAGGCACATGGGTACACCTAGCAACCTCAGAATATCCCGCATCGGCTCCTCCTGCCAAGTGCTTCTTCAACCGAGACACACCTCATCCCCGGTGTTCTGTTTTACAGTAGTTGCAATGTCAACACCTACGGTTGCCATCCAACATAACTCTGTGGGACCATCCAATGTCATTTGGACGTTCCTTAGGAGCCATAGCGTGCTTAAATGTATCTCCTAAATTTAAGAAATATAAATTATAAATATCACAAAATTTGATAATGAAGTAATATAAATTACAAAATTTTTTTTGTAAAATAATTTTTGCATACAACTATCGAATATATTTTACAAAAGAAAAAATTATCCAAAACATTAAATTTAGAACATCTATAACTAAAAAGATTAAATAATACATGTACATTAAATTTTACTTGCAATCATCGAATCTAATTTAACATATGCAACTTTTTTCTAAAATATGAAATTTCATTGCTCTACGTCTACAATTCAAAATATTAATTAATACATATAAATTAAATCTACAATTTTTGTTACAAATATAATTTTAATGAAAATAATAAAGTTAATTCTACAACGTGTAAAACTAAATATATTATTTAATATATATAAATTAAATCTACATCTTTTGTTACAAATAAAAATTTAATAAAAATAATAAATTTAATTCTACAACATGTAAAACTAAATGTATTATTTAATACATCTAAATTAAATCTACATCTTTTATTACAAAGAAAATTTATATAGAACCATTGAATATAATTTACCATTTGTAATTTTATCTAAAATATTAAAATTAATTCTAAAATCTTTATCACTATAAAATTTAATTTATTTTAATCTATAATTTATAATTTCACATATTATAAACATTTTTTAAAATTTTTAACCGCACCTCTCTCTCACCCCTGCCCCACCTCCACCTCCCCCACCGGCCACCTTCGCCCACCGGCCACCGCCGCCCCCTCCGGCCTCCCCCGCCGCCCCTGCGCCCCCCTCCCCCACCCCCACCGGCGGCAGACCGCCCCTGCCCGCCCCCCACCGCCCCTGTCGCACCCTCACCGGCAGCAGACAGCCCCTGCGTACCCCCTGTGCCCCCCCTCCCCCACCCCCACCGGCAGCAGACCGCCCCCTGCCCCCCCCCCCCCACCGTCCTCCACCGGCGTCCACCGCCCCCCCTTCCGCACCCCCACCGTCCTCCACCGGTGTCCCACCCCCCTGCGGCCTCCCACCGGTTAGATCTGGCCGGCCAGGGGGCCATGGGCACTGGTGGCTGCCCCCCCCCCCCACCAGTCCCAACGCCGGCCCCCCCACGCCAACCTCCCTGCTCCTTCCCCACGCCCCCGGTCCCCGTCCAGCCTCCCACCGCCGCCTCCCACCTCCTCCTCCCTCCCATGGCCCCCCACCGGCGACCCTCCCCCAAACAAAAAAAAAATCAAAAAACGACTCACTTACCTCCGATGGCCGGTCCCCGCCGCCGCTCGCCGCTGTCCACCGCCCCTGGCCGCCCTCCACCGCTGCAAGCCTGCAACCAATGCCCCCCCACCGGCCCGTTAAATGGGCAGACCGACACGAGCCGCCCGACCCGCACGTACCAGGTCGGCCCCGCAGCGGACCAGTCTGGTACTTGGCGGGACGCATGAGACGGTGCGGTCCAGTGCGACCCGGCCACGACCCACGGCCCGGTCGTCCCGCCCACCTCCTGGGACGGGCCGGGTCGTGCGGGTCAGGCTAACCCGGACCGAGATGTAAAACCCTGATAATATCAAGAGATATTTGCACATAACATTTATAAAAAATTAAATTTATATTTATGACCTTGTCCTACAGAGAAATTAAACTGTCGTTTTAAGTACTTGACAGCTGTTGTGGTCTCCAAAGTGTGGAATTGTCATTTGATCTCATGGTTTGCCGACACGGTGCGTCTTGCACCGACTCGCACGACCCGACCCGACCCAAGCCGGGATCGGGTCGGTCGGGCCGTGGGTCATGGACGGGTCGGTCTATTATTATATTATTATGTTATATTATATTTTATATATAATATGTGTTTTTTTATTTTATTTTATTATTTTATAATATATATATATATAAAGTGATGTTTTAAAACGGGACGGACCGGGTCGGACCGAGACGGGAGCGACCCGACCCGACCCAAGCCGAGACCGGGTCGATCGAGTCGACCGGGCCGGCAAACCCTGTTTGATCTCCAATTTGAGTTTTGATGATGCTGTCCTTTTCTTGTGTGATGACAGGAAATCTAGTCCAGTAGTATTCTAATTCACGAGGAGTGTAAGAGACTTATTAGATTCAAGTCAAACAGTTGACTAACTCACGCATTTCCTTTTTATCTCAAACAGATGAATTTGAGTCATAAATTTTTAAAATTGGGTCAGTTTTATGTAGAATTATTTTGGCCTTCACCTTTCAATGGATTAAGTTATGGTCAAAATTTTCTGCAAAATCTACCCCTTTGGATTAGGCTATTGTAGCATGATCGAATGTATATGTTTAGTCTAAACTTGTCCTGATCTACTTTCACTGAGGATATCACAATACTTTGATTCAGAGGCAACCCCTAATCTAGTTAGAATCAAGTAAGTTTCATTAATCTCTGCTCGTGACTTAATTTTAAGACCACTTGATCAGAACTATTGTCACCTATGGATCTTTTGATATATCTTTGTTGATAACTCCGGTGTCAATACATGATTACAAAAATCATATTTAAACAAACTACACTTGTCAGAGGAATCGGTAGACACGCACATTGTCATCATCGTGCCAGCGGAAGCAAAATATCTACGGAAGCCGAAGACAACATGCGTAGGTACTAAATGAAAATGCACATACCTAACGGCAGAGTCCGGAGTAGGTTACATATGAGCATATCCATTGAGTCCACCCTCAAAGTCCTCAGGACAATGGTGATGATGATCCTCTGGAGTCATTACCAAGCCCATCGTCAGAATATAAAATTTCACGACCTCTACGTGAAGCGCAGTGTCATGAGCGATGAGCTATTCTCGTTGTCCTCATTTGACTTATGACGAGAGAGAATTAAGAGAGAGAAGGGGAGAGAGAATGAGAGAGAGCCGGGTTGCCGGGACCTTTACGGGCGTTGCTATCTCTCTCTTCTCTCTTTCACATAGATGCACGGATTTACTACGAACTTACCCCCAACATGGGATACACTCGTGCATATATGAGCCGCGAACATCACACATAAATGGCACATTTCCATGTACATATCCATCATGTGTAACACTCATTTGCACACATTTACCAATGCAAGACACTTTTGCACACGTACTGCACCTCTAACACATTGGCCCCTACCGTCGATAACATCACCTCCGTACTAGCCAACAAAACCTCCCTAGAGATACCCCCGGGATCTCCTTTCTATTCTTCCCCGTTCTCCCTTAATCATCTTTCTTGTGCACATAATGCGCGCACACACACATGGGCAAGGAAGATACACCCACATGCACACACCCATTTTACTTCCACGCACACATATCCCATGGCCCAAAGGCACACCATGCATAAACACCTTTAGGGGTATTTACAGTGGGGAGGTGAGAGAGGATTACGTGGAAGGGAAAGAAGATAAGAGCATGTGGGGTGGAGGTGGATGATAAAGGAGACTAGGTGACAAGGAAGAGGAGAAACTCCGCGTGAGGGAAAGAAGAAGATAAGGAAGAAGGTGGTGACTAGATCACAAATGACAGGGCAGTGAGGGGATCCAACGCACAGGGTGGTGGCACCATGTGGGGGCGGTGACCAGAGCGCGGAGGGAGGTGACAAGAGCGCGCCCGCCAGTTGGGACCCTTGCGGGCCATGCGTTAGCATGTGCCTATAAGTGCCTGCGTGTGCGCTGCAGGCGATGGTCGTGCTGGCGTGTCCGATTGGGCGGGCTCCAGCCGAATGGCCCAATGTGGGCACCCATTGGACCTAGGCCTAGTAACAATCTTGATTAATAATATATTTTTATATCTTTTGCAAATAAACTATTGTTAAAATTGAAATGACAAAAAATCATGTTTGAAAATATATTAGCAGGGATACCTTACTTTTGTCCAAATAATGTAAAAATGTCATCGTGATTAACCTTTATCGACAAGAAGACGAATATTCTATAAAGATTCAAAGATTCTCTTCATTTGTAATTAAATGACTAAAATACCCTTCTCAAATCTCAAAATTTTCACTTTACCAAAAGAGAGATGAGAGAGACGAAGAGAGGACAAAGAAAGGGAGATGGGGTGGGGCCAGAGGTTGACTTCCCCTCCGGCACGGGCAACCCACTCGGTGGGGGTGAGTAGCATAGAGGAGAGAGAGAGGGGCTTATAGAGAGAAGAACCTCGGGTGAGCGTCGACAGTCTGGCGGGGGGGTGCAAGTGGGCTCTGGCCGTAGTCCGGTGGAGTTGTCTTGGAGCATCTATTGTTATTACCGATAGCGGCCAATGGCCATGGCGCACTGTGACGGTGCAAGGAGCAGTCAGATCGGTCGCAGGCAATGACGATTGCAGGGTGGAGGGATGTTTGTAGATGGCCGTTGGGGTGTCCATGTGGTCATGCCGGTATGCACATTAGTACAGAGGACCTGTAGATGCTGGCGGTGAGGGCTACCGCGAGAGGCAAATAGGTGACAATGGATTTCACTAGTGGGGCGGATGCCTTGCGGGGTCAGATAGTGCCCCAGATGCAGGGCTATGGCAGCATGGCCACATCACTGTAGTGTACTCTGATCGCCGATGGCCGCCTACAACTCTCCCCTCCCCTTTTTCTGCAACTACGTCGGAGCCCTCCCCCACTACCCCCTTCCCCTTCCACAACACTAGACCCCTCCCACGCTTCTACAACTCTATCGAAGCCCTCCCCCCACCACCCCCTCCCCCCTTCTTCAACTCCGTCGGATCTCTCCCTGCTACCCCCTCCTTTATCGGACCCCTCCCCCTGCTACCCTTGCCATTGCGACCTCACCTCGATCCCCACCTTCCTTCTTCTTCTTCTCACCTTCCTCCACATTGCCCGTAACCTTAGTCCCCCCTCCCCCTCCGACCGTAGCACAGTCTCGCCTCCTCAGTTCCATTCCTCCCTCCACACAATCACCTCCCCCTCCAATTTCCGTTCTCCCTTGCAACGCCCCGCCCCGACCGTCTATGGGGTGAGAGGAGATAAAATTGAGAAAGAGATGACTCTTTTTTTTAACTCACGAGTATTATTATTTTTTTCAGATCAAATTAAAGTTAACCATGATTAAAAAATATAAATAAAAGAGCCGACTGATTCATATTGGATTTGGCTGGTTTCGGTCCAACTTTGGACAATCTTTTCTGAGTTCCACTTATTTTTATTGATTTTGCTATTTATATTTATTTTGGTTATGTGGTCTTAGGGGCAGAATTAGATCGTCAAGTGTAAATCCTCGTCCAAATTAATGATCTTGCACTCTATGTTCTCCTACGTGATTCCTTTCATCTCCATTATTAGGTTCCTAGCTCAAAATAAAATAATTTGACGAGTTCTGGCAAATGGGTTGGGAATATTTACAGAAAAATCTAGAGTCAGTATCTGGACAGAAAAAAAGTGGGGCAACTTAAGGTAGAAAAAAAGGATAGTAACATACAATTTTTAATGAGTCAAAAAATGATTGGCCTACTATTGCTATTTATTTTTTTATAGTTTTTGAGGCGTCTCATCATCTCGGGGGTTAATGGTAAGGTACATCGAGTAAGGAACGAAATGTCAATTTTTTTTTCTAAAAAAGACTTATTATATTAGTCTTAAGTGCAAGCAATAAGATGGCGTTTGTTTCGACCGGAGATAATGGGTGTTTTTTTTTTAAAATCCCACAAAGGAATAGGTCTTACAATAGTACAGATTAAAACAAAAACATGACACGCAAAAAGTCCATTTGTTTCATTGGGCACCATCGGTGAGCGAGGGGAGTAAAATGACCGGACGCCCTTTTAACGAGGGTTCGTCGGATCGGTTGTCTCGGGCGTCTCAATTTTCTGTTGGGATGAGATAATATCGTCTCATTCCGTCTAGCTTCATCTAGTTGGTTAAATATATAATTAAATATTGATGAGATATATATATAATTAAATAAATTTTGTAGCGTACTTGGTTAAGTTATTTGTGAACGCTTCTTCTACAGGTTTTCGGTTTGAGTCTTATCAATATTTTCACATTTGAGTTTTTTTGATTAAATTTTTTAAAAAAAACTCAAAAAAATACATGTAACCAATGGGATTCAAATTCAAACCGTCCTTAAGCGAGTGAAATCAATTAATCAACTTATCTATTAAATATTTTATATTTAAAATAATATATATAATATATAAAGTGATCCGGTAACAATCCACAGCCCGGCCGTCCCATCCAGTGCCTAAGTCGGTTCGGGTCATGAGGGTCGGGCCGACCCGGACCGGGTTGTCAAACCCTGCTTTTAACCATTGTGAATCATTCCAAGCGCCAGGATTTTTTGAGGGATTATTCTAATAATTTGTGCGTAAGAATCCCCGCTCACGGTGAAAAAGTTGGACTCGAGTCGTTTTTTCACATTATTATTTAAATTTAATTTAAAAATGAAATCGTATCGATAGATTTAATTTAAATTTAAATTAAAAAAATCAATTTAAATTTAAAATAAATCGTATTAAAAATTTTAATTTATTTTAACTTTAATTTCTAAAAATTTGAGCCGAATCAAATAACTCAAATTTAAGTATAATTGTACAAAGTTAATATAAGTGTATATATATAACTATTAATTATAATTTTAAAAATCTAACTTAATTTTAAGATTGTTTTTGTTAATTTAACATAAGTATATATATAAATATTAAACGTAATTCTAAAAGTCCAACTCTCGTCGTCCCGACGAAATTTCTAAATTTAATATTATGAAATACACTTCAAATCATTTTCTATTTAAGTTCTTAATTTGTACGTGAAAATATCATAAAATTTACTCTTACAAATTATAACTTTTGATATTATTTTTTAATTTTACTTTATTTGATAGAAATTATTTTATCTTACCTTTTTTTACTCATTTCTAAATCTAATCTAATTTTTGAGATGAGACATGAATATGATTCAAATTGAACTAAGTTAAAGAAAACTAAATTAATTCGATTTGATTTAGTTTGATTTGATTTCGGTTGAATTCTTAATTCGATTCAATTTGATTTAAGAAAAATTCTATTCAAATCAAATTAAATCGTGCCCACCTCTACTCGTGTCGCATTTCTCTCACCTCCTTAAATTTGATCCGACACCGAAGTTAATATATTTTGAGATTGAGATTTTACAGAAGATTCTAACAATTAGAATCCCCCGAACATTCCAATCAAACGGTGGCTAAGACGTGGTGGGTGATACATTATATATTATTCACTAATAATTGAGTCATAACTAAGTTTTGAGGTTAAAACATAAGAGACATTTTTGGTAACAGAATAAGAAAAATTGGGTTAACTTAAATCCATATAAATTATTTTTATTTTTTCACTTTTTTATTTTAATATGTATCCGAGTTAAAGTAGAATAACTAATTCTACCTTTTGATTAGAATTAGTTATTCCAAAAAAATCAAGATTATGGGTGAAAATTTTCACCATTCTTATCAAACTGTATTTTAAGGTCCCTTATTTCCCTCTTATTCGATTATCAAAGAGGATTTCCCTCTTATTCGATTATCAAAGAGGCTCGTGCTTAACCTGGATCCCAATATTTAAGAGTGTTTGGATTGGGCGACTAAGTAGATAAATTTAATTTTTTGAAATAGATATGAGAATTGGGTGTGTCATGTCGTGTCCAAGCAAAATTAAGTCACACTAACTTGAGTTGAGTTGATTTAATCTAAAATTGCTTGGATCGAAATTTAAGCTTAACATGTAGGCGGCCTCATCTCTCTTTTTCCCATTGCATTTTTTGTTGGCACCCGAAGAAAAATTACATGGGTGATTCTTTAAAAAAAATTACCAAAGTTAATTTTGGAATTTTAATGAGGATTTTAGATAAATATTATTCCATGCCGAAAAAATCTTTTAAAACTCGGAAGTCTACAAGAGGGTGGTCAACGGGTGACCCGTGCACACTTGGGGCCTCACGGGATCGGGCTTCGTGGCGTTTTAATAAAACATAAGGCCAACATCTGCAATTAATGTCCTTCCGTTGGGTCTTGCCGCAAATGCGTCCAGAGCAAACCCCCATCGCGCACTTTGCCGAATCATCTTGACCGTCAAATTTTCAGATCTCAGATCTGACCCGTTCAGTTTATCACAAATAGACGACAAACCACACCAATCCCCCCAACTCCCTTCTCCCTCCTCTCTCTCTCTCTTCTTTGTTGCTCTGCAGGCGGCTAGGGTTTCTTCGCGGTTGCTCCGGCGCTCTTCTCCACCGTCCGGCTCCGCCTTCCAACCTCGCGCAGCGGCGCTCCACGAGTTCCTCACAAGGGTTTTGCACGGTGCGCCCTTGGACACCCCTTCAGGTTTCCGTTAGGGTTTCTTCTTGTTCTGTAGGGTTTCCGAACGGTAGCCCTTCTAATTCTCCTTTCTGCTATAAGTTTTGGTCTTCTTCTCCTCCTCCTTCTGTTTCTTCTTGTTCTCGTTTGCATCTGTGCTCTCGAATTGTATGTTGTCGGAAGCTGTGTTTTTCCTTTAGATCTGGCTGTTCTGGCGTTTTCTTCCCCAGATCTGGTCATGTTTTATCAAGGCAGAACAACTCCTTTTATGAAATACTTGGAGAAATAGTTAGCTGGCAATTGGGAAGCCCTGTTCACGAATACGGGTCGTGCAGTGCAGAAAGTTCTGTTTAGCTTCTGGAGAAAGTATTGTCGAGCAAGTCCGAAAAGATGTTTTGCAGAAGTAGGGAACTTTTTTTTACCGCAACTGTGGCAAAGCTACTGTTGTATTGAGGGAGCCTCTGATTTCTACAGGCTTTTTGGTTCTACCACACGAGATCAAAGAATCCAAACCCCGCGTTGTAGGTATGGTATTAGCTTGTCGAGGAAGTTTTGTCAGTTTTTAAATCCCCGCGTGGATAAGTTTCAACCGGTTTCATCTTCTTCTTAGATTAGCTTGTCGAGGAAATCTAGTCATTTCCTAAACACTTGTGCGGAAAATTTTAGCCGGTTTCATGTTACCCTCATTCTTTTTCTGTAGCTATCCATGTTTATGAAGTTAAAGTTCTCATTTTTGGGCTTTTCAGTGTTCGTCTTATCTCGATTTTTTTGCTCAAATCACATATATTTCTTGCCAAATTTGAAATTGTGCTGAGAACCCTTTATCTTGCTTTCTCTTATGTTCTTTGCTCTATTGGATGTGCAGAAAAGGTGTTGGTGACTTTCGTGCTCATCAAATGGGAGAAGCCAAGGAGAACGACGTTTACGAGGAGGAGCTTCTTGACTACGAAGAGGATGAAGAGAAGGCCCCCGATTCCGCTGTTGCCAAGGGTGCCAGTGATGTGGCCAAAAAGTACGGTTGTGAATTAATTTCTAATCTTCACCCCCTACTTGTTCGATTATTTGCTGTGTAATATTTATGTTTTGTCACACTGATTTGCTGTGTTTGAATTGCGGCATTGGAATTTAGCGGGGATTTACATGCTCAGACAAATATTTGTATCATTTTGCAAGAATTTATCTTTGTGAAATGACATCTTCTCGAATTATTCTGTGCTTAATAAACACAATTGCTCTGTGGTGTGCTGTTTCTTTTTAGAATAAGATTTGAAGTCCTTTTCACCATCTCTATTTGGTCAGTTCTCAATCAAATGATCTGTGTGTTTCCTCTATTTTTGAGAGTCCATGCACAATGTTTCATCTTTCTGAAACCATAATTGTTTCCAATTTAAAAGTTTTTGGCTGCCAAAGCCATAGTCTTATTTTGTATTTCTTACATCCGATTCAATATGACAAGTGACTTAGTGATTAGACTCTTAATATAGCATTATTGTATTGAATCAGCCTTGCTGAAGGAGACTCATATGTTTGTGAAACTCCTTCAGGGTTTATTGTTATTCTATTAATATTAAAATTTAAATAAATTGTGTGATGATTATATCTCTTTGATACTTTATTTTGAACTTTGTTATAACGGATGATGTGTTGGAGTTGGTATTATTTTATTTAGTATATTCAAATATGTAGCCTTAATGTTCACAAATTGCAAGGCTGTATGAGGTTACCCTGTACATACTTGAGGTTTTGCAATATTTTCTGAAACTTTATTCGTAAAGTACTGCTTCTGCATGCAAATGTTTTTGGATTACTTGGGTAGTATATTCATTTTTTTGGGTACCAATGTTGTTTAGCACATGTCAATGATGCAGTTCAGTTATATTGAGTACATTTGATCTTGTATGGTGTCTAATTTGATCTTGGAATCTTCACGTAAACTTATAACTGAATTACTTTATGCAACAGGGGTTACGTTGGAATTCACAGCTCTGGATTCAGAGATTTTCTCTTGAAACCAGAACTTCTGCGGTCAATTGTAGATTCAGGATTTGAGCATCCTTCCGAAGGCAAGGATTAAGCTAGTTCTCTTCATCTGTATTTAAATAAAAATGTAGCTGTTAGTAAGATATTTTTATTGGGTGGTTTGGCCTGTGCAGTCTTACCCCTGCTCTTTTGTAGGCAGCTGTTTCCAACACATGACCTCCAGGTCACTGTGGAGAAACCTTACTACTCTATTAATAATCTGTCACTCGTGCTTATATTTTTTATTATTGAGTATTACCTTTGGCATGCATGTTGTTATGAATGAATCAATTTTCCTTACAGTAATGCCCCTTGGTGTTGTATGTGATTATCTGTTAGTAAGATATTTTTGGGGTAGCTGGTAGTGGCATAGCAGTATGATACTATGTTCTGATTGGTTGAATCGGTTGACTAAACATTGCCCTCATTTGTAAATTGTGATGTTTGCCATGTGTTTTGTTTACTTACATTTATTCTGATCTTTCATATATCTTTTAGGCATTTAATTGACATTAAAGTCCCATTCAGCCATTTTGGTTAATTCATATCGGTTAACCACTATTCTTTCCTTGTGCATGATATCAGTGACAAATGCATTTTCTCCTCCTGTCCAATTTAAACACAGTCTTTATTGTGCAGCTGTGTTTTTAATTGCTAAAGTTGAGAACATCTATGTGAGAGAGGCATAAACTTGTGTTACTTCAACTAATTGTTTTAGTTCAGTCTTCATGCATGCATCTCTTAGTTATGCAGTTTGGATTTTTTTTTGTTTCCCTATTGGTGACACCCAAACCATTTTTGTTGATTGTTCAGGTAATACTCCACTTCCGCATTCCTGATTTTGGAGGGGAAATTGATTTAGTAAGTTTCGATTAAAGGATCCAGAAGGCCATTTTTACTTACTGAGGGTTACTTCGCTCCAATTTTATTTGATTCTTCATCAGTCCAACATGAGTGCATCCCACAAGCTATCTTGGGGATGGATGTCATCTGCCAAGCAAAATCTGGGATGGGGAAGACTGCTGTGTTTGTTCTCTCAACTCTTCAGCAGATTGAGCCTGTTTCTGGCCAAGTAGCAGCACTTGTTTTATGCCATACCAGAGAATTGGCTTATCAGGTCCTTTTTCTTAAAAAAACCTTGACTTGTTTTGTTTTCCTTAATATGTTTATGATCTGTGGAATTATTATTATTTGTTTATTATTGTTAGTTAGTGCATATGTATTTTACATTGTTTATAACTCTTACATTCTTTTTTCAGATCTGTCACGAATTCGAAAGATTCAGCAAGTACGTGCCTGACATAAAAGTTGCTGTCTTTTATGGGGGAGTGCACATCAAGAAGCACAAGGATTTACTTAAGAATGAGTGTCCTCATATTGTTGTTGGGACGCCTGGAAGGATACTTGCATTAGCCAGAGATAAAGACCTTGTACTGAAGAATGTGAGGCACTTTATCCTCGATGAGTGTGACAAAATGCTCGAGTCTCTTGGTACATGTTTTACTTACTGTTTACTCTCTCCCTCTGTTCTGCTTGTCTTTTGGATTTTCAATGAACATTTGAGGATTTTATCCCAGAAGGACATCATCTATTTTTGTGTCTAATGGCTAATGTATTTCAATTTTCTTTGCTCCTTGGCGGTTTATCCTTCATAGACATGCGGAGAGATGTCCAGGAAATTTTCAAGATGACTCCTCATGATAAGCAAGTTATGATGTTTTCAGCTACACTCAGCAAGGAATTCGTCCTGTTTGCAAGAGGTTTATGCAAGATGTAATGTTCTGTGGCCAGCTTTCCTCAAACTTAGAAGTCATCTTTTAATACACTGAGTTCTTGCGAGGGTGATTGTTCATCTGTGGCAATGGTGGCGATGGTGAAAGTACTGGCATTGTGTACCTCAAATAGGTTTAGATTTCTAAGCTGCCTATTCTTGGGGAGATGACCAGAAATTGTTATTTTCTTGTTTAGGGATTAGTCCATAGCATAATGTTCACACAACGTAGACCTATTTGCCTGGGCTACTACATCTTCAGTTTGAGATTAGTCCTGCCTACTGCCAACTGGGAAGAATAGGTACTTTATAGGGATCTGGGAAGGAAGGCCTCAACTCAAACCTAAGTTGAGTCAGTTTTGTCACTGTGGCCTTGTTGGGTTTGTCATGCATGGTCCTCCAGTAGGGATAAGCATGTTCCCGTGAGGCAGCAATCATTTCTATCAGGCGGCGTGGAATCGTGGATGAGCGATTTTTCGTGCGTCATTCATTTGCTACCGGATTCAGTTAACTTGAGGAGAAGTCCCTAATTTTCTTCAATCTGACATTTGTTCCCTTTCAGCCTATGGAAATATATGTAGATGATGAGGCTAAGTTGACTTTGCACGGTCTAGTGCAGGTATTTATTGTGATATTGTGCATTTTTTAGTTTTTCTCTGTTGTGTGGAATGGAGGATCATGTCTGTTATTTTCCTCTGATCAGCACTACATCAAACTGAGCGAAATTGAGAAAAACCGCAAATTGAATGATCTTTTGGATGCCCTTGATTTCAATCAAGTTGTCATCTTCGTGAAGAGCGTCAGCAGAGCTGCAGAGCTTAACAAGTTACTAGTGGAGTGTAATTTTCCATCCATCTGCATCCACTCTGGGATGTCTCAGGAAGAGAGGTAGATTATTTATGTATTTTGCTTTGTTTTTTTTTTCCAACTGATGGGCAAGTGCTATACTTGTCAGATTATTCTGGTTATCCCCATGAATGATCTCATGTTGGGGCATTACACAGGCTGACTAGGTACAAGGGCTTCAAGGAAGGACATAAAAGGATTCTTGTTGCAACGGACCTTGTTGGCAGAGGAATCGACATTGAGCGTGTTAATATCGTCATCAACTATGATATGCCGGATTCTGCTGATACATACCTGCACAGGGTAATCTTCATATATTTTCATCTGCCTGTATTGTTCTAACAAATGCTATTAAATGGCCAACACGACGCACCAAGGAGGCATGACTTGTGCTAATGATGATCTTAATTGTGATTGAACCATTAAATGATCTTTACTTGACTGTAACATGATGGCAATGACATGTCACCTGCTTCTGGATGTTGTCTTGTGAAAGCTCCATGCTTCTTATTGTTATGCTTTGTCAGCTCTCTTCCTACCTATTGTAATCAACGTAATTTGACCAAGGTTTGCCATCATTCTTTTGGGGTTTGTGGAATTACTCCAGGTTGGCAGAGCTGGCCGCTTTGGAACCAAAGGTCTTGCTATTACATTCGTGTCTTCTGGTTCTGATTCTGATGTTCTTAATCAGGTCTGTCAACACTATCAATTGCCAGCTACGGAGATATTTATGAAACCGTAATCTCACTTCCTACTTCCACATATTTAGGTTCAAGAAAGGTTCGAAGTTGACATCAAGGAGCTGCCTGAGCAAATAGACACGTCTACTTACAGTAAGCTACAATTCTTTACCGTGTGCATCTGTTTGTTTCATCTCATTGTTAGTATATTCAGTATTTCTTCCCCTCAAGTATGGTAATGCAGTTGTTCACTCCAACGAATCTTTTACATCACCAGCGTGTGGAGAGAGCATCAAAGTTTTCTCAAACAATGCTGAATCCAATATATCTGCAAAAGTATTTAGTTTTTCTCCAATAGAACCCTGTTGATACTGTTTCCTAAAATAGACTAGATGTATACCGTGAAGTTGTTTATTGCAATCTCATTTTTGATGCAAGAAACAAATTAAAATTCTGGCAGAATATTACCCTTTAAGAAGAAAAAAATTGATGCCACTCTGAATATATTTAAACAAACAAGTTCCCAGTTATGTAGCATTGGTCCTGTGTGGTCATTCGTATGATGCATTTGCGCTTTAGTGCAAGGGAGTAGGACCAAAAAATGAACTCTTCCTCAAAAGCATTAGTGAAAGACAAGAAGTCATCAAGAGTTGAAGTCAAAGGAAAAAAAGGGGGGTTTTGCCTATAAACCTTTGTTAAAGAAAATTACCAATTTACCACTCCCACATTTGCATTTGGACATGTATCATTAAAAATGTAGATAGTGTGTGAAAGGACCACAGAGTGGTCTTTTGGCACTTTTTTTTTAATATGCAAAAGGTGTACCCTATCTACATTTATAATGATGCTGTGCTGATACAAATCTAGGAGTGGTAAATTTGTCATTTTTGTTTTAAGAATGGTTTATATGCAAACATCCCCATAAAAAGAGGTATCGACCACTTTAGGAGATCTCGGGATTCAATCTCACGTTGCATCTGTTCTCTTTCTACGCAATATTGCCATTCTTTGGTTTCGTTCATCCGCCTGTATTGTCATAATATTCAGAGCCCGATATGGTGTTATATACCGTGTTTCTTTTGCAGTGCCGTCGTGATGATCCGGAAGGCTGTTTTGATATTTCTTCCCAGACGTGGAATACCAACGGCTGCCCACGTCGGCTTATCCTGTAGTGTTTGTTTCCCCAAGAGGATGTACAATATATTAGCTTGCCGGTGGCCTAGTAGATAAACTTCAGCATGTCTACTGTAGTCGAACGCCAAGCCCCAGCCCTCCGCATCACTGCAAATCTTGTTTTTGTTATTTAGGGCTTTTGTTTTTTGTTTGCTGGCATTCGGTAGGTTTTCTTAACCCATTAATTGTTTATGTATCGCTAAGTCTGTCTGTATGCTATTTTCTCGTATGTTGGGGATTGCCATCTAGTACTTGCAACACTCGTTGAGAAGCTATATGAAGTGTTTTTTTTTGGTGGGGGGGTGGGTGGGTGGTAGGCAACGGAAGTGCAGCTCTGAATCCTGATTTTACATGGTAAGTTATTTTTAGTTATTTTTGTTTTATTGTTTGTTGCCTGTTTCTGTTTACTGGGGATAATAATCTTTTAGGTTTAAGTGTTCATAATATCTGTTATGCATGGTAATGCCAGAGCTGCCCAGTTTAAGTGATCTCTACTTCCAGCTCATTGCTGCTTGTATCTCCCAATCTCTCTATATTTTGTACTTCAGAATGTGGTGATAATGCCTATGTAAAAGATTTTTATGTCAACTTGAATCATCATCGTCGTCGTTGCGGGCTGTTCACCCAATTGATGTCATGTTTGATTAAAACTTACCCGGATATGGCAGACTGGTATCTGTGGCCATGTCTACATTATGCCAAAGGTGGTGGCCATGTTTTTGAAATGGGTGGGCTTCGAGAAGTACTATGATGTGGGTTGCTGAAGAAGCGTGTGATGAAATTGCATCATCGTGTCTCCTAGTGCCGCTCATCCGTGATTGGAGTGTGGCAATATTGATGTTTATCTTAAACCCAACCAGTCAACGGAGATTTGGGTTTGGGATCATAAAAGTTAAACATCTTGGCCTTGTTGAATGGAGAGAACAATTTATCCAGGAGAAATGTTAGCTAACTCTTTGGATTGGTAGAAAGGTTATCCATCTAATGTGTTTTGGTTCATATTATTGACATGTGAGTCTTATTTATTAAAAGTTTTTAAATATTTATTAATATTTTCATATATTTGTCATCTTTATTCATGTATTTATTATTCTTAGATAGTTATTTGTCACTTTTGGATAATTATTTCACATTTAAATGATATTGAAAGTCTTATTTGTCGGAAATCTGTAAAAATCACTTTTAGTTGATTATTTGTCATTTTAATATAGTTATTTTTTATTTTAAATAATTATTTGTCATCTTTAAATAGTATTAGAAATTTCATTTGTTATTTTAGTAATGTGTGAAAATTGATAGGAATCAGTTATTGGGCATTTTTACATAATTATTTGTATATTTAGTTATTTTTTAATTTTAAATAATTGTCATTTTTAAATAATATTAAAAATCTCGTTTGTCATTTTAAAAATATGTGAAAATTGACGTGAGATGTTTTTTTGTCATCTTTACATAGTTATTTATCACTCTTCAATAGTTATTTTTTATCTTTATATTATTAAAAATCTCATTAGAAATACGTGTAAACTTGATAAGATGTGAGGTCCACGCATTACATACGTTGTTCAACGAGATATAAGGTGGATAATAAATTTACCTGTTCACACGAATAATTAGTATTTTTATTTTATCTAAATTTTATGTTAAGCTTATTTTCATGTATTTTTATTTTATCTAAATTTTATGTTAAGCTTATTTTCATACAAGCGTCGCCACACTGGTCTAAAGTTGTACGTAACACAAGATTGTGAGGTGGCCGAGTCATTGAGCACCCAACTTTCTAAAGCTGCTCGGTCAACGGACATGCTGCGGTTGCCATACTTTTCGAGTTTACATGTCTTGACACGGCGTTCTCTTAAACGCTTCAAATTTAATCTTCACAACCGGAATGTGGGATTTGAACGTTGGGGATGTTAAATACAGAATGATCGGAGCTGGCATTTCACACCCCCCCAGCCAAAAGCCTGCAACCGTGATGAGAAGGTGTACATAATTTGAATTGACCTTTAGCTGGTTGCAGCTGGCCATACGGAAATTTGCTGCACTTCTCTCAGAGGTCTACTCCAACGACGACAACATAAGCCAAGCATTCTCGTGTACAAATGACATGTTTAATAAGGTCTCGTTTGGTTTGGTTAGAGAATAACTTTCGAGGAGAATAGGTGTAAGTTATGTCAAGTTAATTTATTTATATCTTTATTCTACGTTTGATTCGCGAGACATAAGTACGGTAGTATTATTATCTCGTTTGTAAAAAATAAAGGTGTAAATGAGAATAGTTATGATAAAAAGATTATTTTATCTTTCTTATTAATTATGATTAGTATTACTATTTTTCATGGATGATCATAATTAACATTAGTATTGTTAATTATATTTAATTTATTTTTTCTTAATGACTATTGTAGAGGTTGAAATCTAATTTTTATGTCACGTACCACCTTCTCTATTTCTGTGAGTAAGCTAGTATCTCTGTGCTCTTAGGTAGCGATTTGACAGAATGAACAACCGTGCTTCTTTTCTCTGTCGATGTCCTCTTTATAGGGGGCTGTCCTGGAGAAGGAGTCCTATCCCTTAGCGGGGAAGGGTGTGCGTAGTGGAGTAACGTCTCCAACGATTTTGGAGGGAGTTTTCTGTTGGAAGGCGGTTATTCTGACGTCGATCGGTCCCTGGGCGAGTCTTACGGCGCCCGTGGGACGTGCTCGCCCGTTGTGGGGTCGAGGTTGACGTCGTGGGGGGTAACGGTAGGTCGTCGGAGAGGTCTCCGACGATCATAACGCCTGGGTTGTAGCTTTCCTGTGCTGTCGAATTAGATGTTGAATCCTAATGGGCCGCACCTAGATGGGCCGCGACTGCAGAGCGCCCCTTGGGCGTGTTGTGGATGCGGGGCCGGTTTGGGCCCGTCGTTGTTGGGAGGGTCATGGGCCGGGCCAATTTTACCCTCCTCACTTCCCCCTACTCTCAGTTGTCGAGCAATCTGCTGGGAGCTGAGAGTCAAGCAGGAGAGGGTTGATTAGAGTGTGGGATTCGAAGTCGATCTCCTTGTAGCGCGGGCATCGATGGGTCTGGCGGCATGCTTGGCGCGCAAGGCACCTCCGGTGGTGGTAGGCGTCACTATTGTAGTCATGGCATAGGTCCTATTTTGTCTGGGAGCGTGGGCTCCGAACAGGCGTATGGCATTGTCGGCCGTTCCGCGACAGTGACGGGTGCCTTTTCACCTGCCTCACAGCTTGGAAGCGCCGGTCTGTCGTGAGTGGTTTATAAGGGTCATCATGGGGCTTCCCTCCTAGGTGCAGGCCTCTTCGCCAGCGGCGTCCTAGTTGGTCCGCTTCCGCGAAACAAAAGGGATGTTAGGTGTGGTCTTCTGGCGTGGAGATTTCATCCCTCTTCTCTGGCATAGGCGACTTCCACTGTTGGTCCGCTTCCTCAGAACAAGTAGGCCGAGGGGTGGTCGTCTGTTACCGCCACCTTGAGGCGGTATGAGGAGTTGGAGATGGGATCGTGCTTCCGTGGTCTCATTTTCTTGTATGCTCGCACAACGGCTATGTGAGAGCGATTTTTTGGGATTTTGACAGCTTGTATCCTGACTGCTTTTGGATTTTGTCAGCTTGTATTCTGACTAAAGAAATAACATTATCTAGTTTGGGTCCATGTCGATGTGTACCTTTTGATGGAAGACTCCTGTGTGCCCTTGGGTGACTTTTCCGTGTGCATGTTTCACAGTGTTTGTGTCTTCTGTTTACTTGCTGCCATTATTTTCAAGGGGAGCGGTGCTCGCCTCTAGGGAACCCGTAGGTTACCTGATCGTTTTCAAGGGGAGCAGTGCTCGTGTGATGTCCAGGATTTTTTTCGGATTATTTTAGTGGGTCTCGGAGTGTATTTTGTGCTTTACACGTGTTTTTCCCTGATGTCCCTTCGGAACTCTGTGCAGGGTGACCGTGGCGTTCTCCGACTCCGGGACAGTACCACTGCGTTGTGTTCCTCCCGAGGATCGCGGAGGTAATTTTTCGTAATTTTTTGAATTTCTAGAATTTTTAGATTTTTCTATATATATTAACCCTTTTCTCTCTCCCCCCTCTCATTCTCTCTTTCTCACTCTCTCTCATCTCTTTCTCTCCCCCTCTCCCCGGGCGACCGACAGTGGCAGAGGAGGGCGAGGCGGCGATGGCGGGAGGCGAGGAACGGAGAACGGGTCGAGGATCGAGGGCCGGTGGTGCGTGGAAGCTCGGCCGTGAGTTCGTGGAGCGGCGAGGGTTTCACGGCGTTTTCTTCGTGGATCGGCGTCCACGGCACGTCGTTTCTTCGGTGGAGGTAGGGAGATGGACGCCCAGCTCGTGCTCTTCCTTTCCCGCGAGTTTCGTAGGCCGTGGTGAGCCTAGCGGGCTAATCGGGGTGATTTGGGGAAAAACTCCATGTTTTGGGGTTGTGAGCCGATCTACCGTTTCATTGCGTTTGTTGGCCGATCCGAGGCCGTAGATGCATGTTAGGGGTTATTTGGGGGCTTCCCCCTTGTTTTCCCCCTCTCCCGTGGAGGTATGGGGGCGTGGGACATTTTTCGGGTCGTTTCCCGCCGTTTCACGCTCGGACGGGTGTGACGGTCCTTCCAGTGACCGTCACAGCCTGTGACGCCCCAGGGTGGGTGCGTCACAGGGCCCGTTAGCCTTTTGGTGGTTTGTGGGTGTGACGGTCCCTCGATAGACCGCCACGGCACTGTGACGCGCCTGGGTTGGACCGTCAGGGACGATCTGACCGTTGGCTTCCGTTCGTTGATTTTGACCGTTCGGGGTCAAGGCCTGTGACCCACCAAGGCTGGCGCGTCACCGCCTTGTAACGCCCCTGTGTGGGTGCGTCAGAGCGAACGCGTACCCACCTTGTAACGCACCAGAGTTGGTCCGTTACAGCCTGTGACGCACCGAGCGGGACGCGTCACAGTTGGTTTCATCTTGTCTTGTGACGCATCAGGGCTGACGCGTTACAGGCTGTAACGCACCAGGGCTGGGGCGTCAGAGACTGTGACGCACCGGGTTAGGCGCGTCACACCCAACTTTGCACCGAGCGTCTGACGGCCCTTTGTTGGTGCGTCAGAATGGTTGTGACGGTCGAGGCTAGGACCGTTACAGACTGTGACGGTCCAAGGTTAGATCGTCAGGCTCTGTGTGGTGTCGAGATGAGTTTTCGTGTTCTCCGCGATCGTTTCGCATTGTGTCGGTCCCTAGTCGACCCGGCCGCGACCCAGTGGTCGACTCGCGGTCTCATGAGTGCCCCAGACACCCGTGGAATTCTGTGTCCATGTTTTGAGGGTGTCGGGAGGACCTTGCTATCTCGTTTAGCGTGCTCGTGGGTTTGAGAGTCCGGGTGACTTCTCGCGTGTAGGGCTTTCGTGTTACGCTAGACCGAGTCACTGTGTGTCGGTGGGGGTGCGGTGGGATCTCCCCCGCATGCCATGAGTTTTCCTGGAAGATGATTCCCGAGTGGGCCATGTGTTTGGCCTTGGACTGTGAGTCCAGTTATCGGTGTGGCAGCTTGTGCGTTGCCCTAGGAATCATGCTTCTGTGCTTTCTGCGTAGGCCACACGTATGGCCTTGGACTGCGAGTCAAGTTGCCTAGCCTAGGGCTGGAGGGTTCCCACCTTTCCCTGAGAGTGGGATTTAGTTTGGCGGCCTGTGAGCTGCCTTGGGAACCGTGTTTCCGCGTTTCTGTCTGGCCGGGCGTGCGGCCCGTGGACTGTGAGTCCCGTTTCTTCTCCGACTGTGGTCACCGTGCGACGGTGCCGGTACGTGGGACGGTCCCCGTACTTCGTCGGGTTCAGACGTTGTTTTCCGTTGACTTGAGAGTCTACTCCTTGACCCTTCACTAGTCGTAGCCTGCCTGCACGTGAGTGGACCCACCAGGGAGTGGTGGAGAGGCTACCCTGAGGACGGTTTTTAGCCTGGTTTCCGTAGGGCCCCTTGCCTTTGCCACTAGAGTCCGGTGGGGGGGAAAACCAGCTAGAGGACCCGACCTAGAGCATATGGTCGGTGTGTGCACACGTGGTTGGGGGCGGTTGGACTCACGTCGACGGGCGTGACCCCATCTAGTCATTTGTTTGTGGTTACTTATACGGTGTCTCAGTTCCCGCTGGGCCGGAGGGAGACACCTGAGGTGCGGACTAAGACGTCAGTGGACGCATTCGGCCTTGCTTCTAGTGGGAGGTACTCCTGTTCTGGACAGAGAGTTACAGACTGTCAGTTTCCGTGACTTTGACCTTCGAATTTTCGATTGTGTCGACCGTTGAGTTTTCGGTTGTTTCACCGTGGCGCGTGTGTTGGTTTTCGCACCGTGAGACTAGTGATACTGGCTTTACCGAGGTTGCGTCTTATCGTGCGGTACCCGTGACCAGGTGTCAGGGTTGCACTTTGGACAGCGTGTCCAGGTTGGCTGTGTTATGGGAGACAGGCCTCTACGGCGTGGTTGCCGTGGGTTTTTACTTCGGTAAGCGGTACTAGTGTAGTTCGGTAGCCCCGACCTTGAGCTTGGGGTGTGTTTCTGGTACAGTAGGAGTAGTTGTAGTGCCGGGTTTCGACCGGCCACCGGGTTTACTGTTCCTACTGTTGCGGTTGCTCTTGTAGCCTTCCTTTCCGCTACCGCCGTTGTTTCCGGTTGGGGTTCCGCGGGATCCATGCTGAGTCTCTATTTTGGAGACTCATTCCCTACTTTTCAGGTGTGGCGGTTCTTCTTCCTCGAGATTCGAGGGCGCGGTGCGGAGGTTCTCAGTTACCAGCTCGCCGGGTCAAGTTTTCACTCGGCATGTGGTACAATTTTACTGCTTTAGATTGTACTTTCTGTTGGACTGGACTCTGTTGTAGCTGTAGTTGTTTATTTATTTCTGTTAATTATTGTCCTGCTTTATTTCCTATTTCTTTGTGCCTCCACACTCCTTTTAGCCCTTCCGAGCCCTTCCGGCTCGTGGGCGGCGATTCGAGTCTCAAGTTATCGGGTCTCTCCCGGTAATCAGATTCTCGGGTCGTTAAAGCTCGCCTCTTGGGAACCTGTAAGTTACCTGAGTGTTTCCAAGGGGAGCAGTGCTCGCCTCTAGGGAACCCGTAGGTTACCTGATCATTTTCAAGGGGAGCAGTGCGCGCCTCTAGGGAGCCCGTAGGCTACCTTGGTTGAATACGGCTGGTGACGATTTACTGGAAAAATTTCCTGCGATTGACAGAATTCCAAGTCCTAGGTACCTCTTGCCCCCCAGCGTTGCCAGCCTGTATGCTCATTTGCTGAGTACTTCAGTTACCCGATATGGGCCTTACCAGTTTGGTGCGAGCTTTCCAGGGGCTCCCTTGGGGTTTGCTACGCTTGCTCGCCGTAGTACCCAATCTCCGGGGCAGAAGTGTCGTTCCTTAACTCGGGCATTGTAATATTGGGTCAGCTTTTGTTGATATGCTATGAGTTTTACTTGGGCGCTTGCTCTATCTTCTTTGAGTAGATCCAAGTTTTCTTGTATTGCCTAGTTGTTTCTGGCCTCATCGAAGTGTCCCACTCGCAGCGAGGGGTTGGATATCCCCACTGGAACTACCGCCTCCGCCCCGTATGCGAGGTGGAAGGGCGTTTCACCCATAGCGGCTCTGGTAGTGGTCCTGTGGGCCCACGGGATGCTCGGGATTGAGTCGATCCATGAGTCGCCTGCTTGGTCCAGCCGGGTTTTGATACCGTGGAGGAGCGTTCTATTGGCGTTTTCCACCAATCCATTGGCTTGAGGGTACCCCACTGAAGTATAGTGATTCCAGATTCCCAGTTCCAAGCACTTCTCCTGGAAGGCGATGCTCACAAATTGTCTGTCATTGTCGATCGTGAGAACTCTTGGGATCCCAAACCGACAAATGATGTTTCATAGCCGGGTTTTGATACCGTGGAGGAGCGTTCTATTGGCGTTTTCCACCAATCCATTGGCTTGAGGGTACCCCACTGAAGTATAGTGATTCCAGATTCCCAGTTCCAAGCACTTCTCCTGGAAGGCGATGCTCGCAAATTGTCTGTCATTGTCGATCGTGAGAACTCTTGGGATCCCAAACCGACAAATGATGTTTCATAGCACAAACTTTTTCACTTGTAATCTTTCCTAATGGTTCAGCTTCGACCCATTTGGTGAAATAGTCAATAGCGACCATGAGAAATTTCTTCCTCCTTTGTGCTTCGGGGAAGGGGACCAATATGTCCACCCCCCATCGAGCAAATGGGCGAGGCTCCATCAGGGTGTGTAGTTGCGTAGCCGGTTGGTGATACAGATTGGAGAATTTCTGGCATTGAGGGCACCTTCGGACGTACTCGAGGTAATCTTTTTGCAAGGTAGGCCACCAGTACCCTTGCCGGATCGGTGTCTATGTGAGTGCTCACCCCCCACGTGGCTTCCGCAGATCCCTTCGTGGACCTCCTGGACAGCCTGCTTGGCTTCTGTTGGGAACAAGCATTTTAGCAGTGGGACTGAGAGGGATTGGCGGTACAACCGACCATTTACCACTGTGAAGTGGGTTGCTCGTGCCCGCATGCGACGGGCTTCGGTGCGGTCGCTTGGGAGTTGTTGTCGCAGAGAAAGTCCAATAGGGGATCCATCTAGGAAAGCTCATAGTCGATGGAGTTCACCTGAGGTGTTGGTTCTTCTATGCTCGATGTTACTAGCTCCTCTACCAAGATTGATATGGAACTGGAAACTGTGGTGGCGGACGCCAAATGAGACAGGGCGTCTGCTCAGATGTTTTCTTCTCTAGGGATGTGAACCACTTCGAAGTGGGAGAACTCTTTCGCCGTGGCCTTGGCTTTCTCCAGATACTTGATCATGGATGCTTCGCGTGCCTCGAATTCTCCCTGAACTTGACTAGCGACGAGCATAGAATCGCTGTATATCCTTACACTGGTCGCTCCCAGGTGTTTGGCCATTCACAGCCATGAGAGTAATGCTTCATACTCGGCTACATTGTTCGTGGTTGGGAAGTTGAAGCGGAGGGCATACTGGAGCTCTATATGTTAGTATTGGTGTGCTACATGCCAATTTTGGGTCGGGTAGGCCCGATAGATGTACGATCTTGTTCATTATTAAAAAAGTGGTATTTGAGTGTAAATGTGTGATTGCATATTGATAACGTGAAAGTTCGTCGTTTAAAACACGCGTATAACAATCTTAAAACTGAACTCGCACAAAATGATCAAAAGAGAACGTAGTACTATGGCAAGCACGGGTCGAATCCACAGGGAAGAAGAGATTTTTAGAGTTAAAAACCTTGGAGTCCTTTAGAAAACACTTGTGATTTTGTTTTGCTTAAAGAAAATTGTGAAGTGATGAACAAACCAAACACTTAATTAAAAACACCTATGACTATGCGCCTATGCTATAGAAAATAATTACATGAAGTGAAGAGAAGAGATAGAAGAAGGATGTAGAGAGGGAAGAAGATCAAGAACTAGATCAAATGAATAACTCTTTTTATTAACTTAAAAGAAAGAGTACATAAAGTGCAAGATAAGCTTACAATAAGGATGTGACGAGATTACAATGAAGTAAAATGAAACTAAAATAATAAAAATAAAAGGAGCCTGAGATATGAAGATGGTAGCAGCAATGGTGATGACAGCGCCGTCCTCTCTTGGCCTTGGATCACGAACCACCTTGCGGAAGATGTCGTCTATGCCGGGAGGAAGTCACCTTCGTCATTGAAGCCACCTTTATAGGGTGAATAACTTTAAAACCAAGACGAATTAGGGGATGCCCAAGAAGAAGAAGTTGAAGAGGAGGGAGAGAGGAAGAACTTTGATGAAGAACTCAGATAGAAAAGAAGAGCAGAAGAGCTTTAAAATAGAGAAATAACAGAAGCTAGCACCTCAGATGAACAGTAAAATCACAGGACAGTAAGTTGAAAAACGAAAAATAACTTTCAAAATAGACAGAATTGGAAGATGATGTAGAAGAAGAAGTTGTAGAACACTTAAAAAAAAGAACTTTTATGAAGACAGTAAGTGACAAAAATGACTAGAAGGGGGAGAAATAAGGGGAAGAATAGAGAGAAACACTGATTCGAAGATGAACAGGACAACACAGTGAAAAACACAAAATACTTTGAAAACTAGGAAAAATTAGAAGATGATGCAGAAGAATAAGTTTTAGAGGACTTAAAAATAAAGAACTTTCATGAAGATAGTAAGAGAAGAAAATGACTAGAAGGGGGAGAAATAATGGGAAGAACAGAGAGAAACACTGATTCAGAGATGAACAGGACAACACAGTGAAAAACACGAAATACTTTGAAAACTAGGAGGAATTAGAAGATGATGCAGAAAAAGAAGTTGTAGAGGACTTAAAAAAAGAACTTTCATGAAGAAAGCAAGAGGAGAAGAGGGACAGAAGAGGGCGAACTCAGCGAACTAAAAGATGTGAGAGGGAGAGAAAAATGCCAAAAGAAGAACTTCCTTTCTCCTCCTTTTTTTTTTTATTGAACCACCGGCCAATCTGGAGTAGAAGCTGGTCGAGTGCACCCCCCCTCAAAGAGGGAGAATGTGCTCACTCCCCCAGGCTACACCAGGGCCCTAAATTTTATTTCTTTTTAAGTTGGATGTACAAGAACTAAGAGGCATGCCCCTGAAAAACAAGGAGGCTGTAATAATGCCTTTACAAGCCAACAAAAGCTAAGAGAGCACTAAAAGAGTACAATATAAGTCAAAGCCAAAAATCAGGCAAACCTGCCCTATCCACCCTAAGGGCTCCTCTAGCAGCCCGAGGAAGATCCATTTCTCGGACAAAAATAGAATTGCTCGACATATTGCATGCAAATGATGCCAAAGAGTCAGCTACATGATTCCCTTCCCTGAAAATGTGTTGTAGATGACAGCCACTTTCCACTAGAAGCAAGCGGGTCTGTCTCCACCAAGGTGTAGCCATCCATCTAGGAGCTTCTCCTTTCCTACCAGCCTCCACAAGAGCTGCACAATCCGAATATATCTTGGATAGTCTTATGCCACATCGGCTTGCAATCATTAGCCCATCATGGAGTGCTCTTGTTTATGCTAACAGACTATAGCCCGTGCCATATGAGAATGCAAAAGCCATCACTAGCCTTCCAGAATCATCTCTAATACACCCTCCTCCTCCACATTTTCCAGGATTACCCTTAGAAGCACCATCTATGTGAAGAGTATAGCCCTGAGAGGCCAATTGACACATAACAGCCACTGGCTGTTTAATAACAACCTGAGGGTGTAGATTAAAAGCCACAAAACTTCTAAGATGAGTAGAGGATATGGGCTTGTGGAACTTGAGCTTGTCCAATGCCAATGATATAGCAAGAATTATCCTTTTCTTGATGGTAGCTAGATTAAAAGGAATACCTTCAAACCTGGCAGCACATCTGCTCTTCCAAATTTCCCAAACCATCAAAATGACCATAAACATCCCAGTAAAACTCCAGGCAGACTGCATATTAGTGACTGCTATGATATTCCATAGACGGACTGTAATGTGATCACTTAACCAGGCTCTGTGACAGATTAAAGGAGTAACCCAGCTCCACAAATTAGATGCCATCTCATTGGTAGTGAATAGATGGTCAAGATCTTCTTGGCTGGGGAGGAGACAGCAATTACATTTAGAGACTAAAGAAATTCCACAGTCTTTTATCCTGCTGTCCACAGGAACAACCCTATGGAGAATCTTCCATGTAAACAATGCTGCCCTTGGTGGAATGGCAGAATGCCACAATTTTGCCCATGCAGGTCTTTTATGGCCTCTAGGTCTGATTATATTATAAACAGATTTAACAGAGAAATTACCCTTAAGAGTGCCCATCCAAACATATGTGTCTGCCTCATTAGTTAGCTAAAGATTAGATAAGAGTGCAGGGTCGCTGAGAGACCCCCTAGCAGCATGTTGACTATCTGAGAGAACATCTTTAAGAGAGATCACAGCAGAGTCGACAGATCTCAATGAACTGCTAGCATCAGAGACATTGGATAAAGGACCTATTCCAGTCCAATTATCCCTTAAGAAATCAATCTCAGATCCACAGCCTACAAACCATCTAGTCTGTTGCAGAATAATATCCTTTGCCCTTCCAAATATTGCTTTAGGCATACCTACAGGGAAAGGCTTGATACAGCAAGCAAAATGGACTTTAATAAACCTTCTCCGAGCATAGCAAGACCATAAAGATGACCCATGAAGGATATTCCATAACATCTTAACAGCTAAGGAAGTTTGCACCCATTGCAGCTCCCTGATTCCCAGTCCTCCCTCAAGCCTTTGTTTCTGAATAGCAGGCCATGAGATCCAATGTCTTTGATTGGTATTAAGGTCTCCATGCCAAAAGAAGTTTGCACATTGGCATTCAATGAAGTGGAGGACCTTCTTAGGTATATTGCAGGCAGAAGCCAAATAAACAGGTATACTTTGTAGGACAGAATTTATTAACACTACCCTGCCAGCAGCAGATAGGAATTTGGATTTCCAACCCTCAAGCCTAGTTTGAATTCTCTCAATAAGAAAATAAAAATCACTGCACAAATATCTGCCTTTTTTGATAGGGATACCCAAATAATTCAACCCATCTGACTGGTATTTATAGCCAGTCAGGGATCGGATTGATAATCTGAGAGAGACTGGTGCCTTGGAAGAGAGGATATAACAGCTCTTAGCTCTGTTGACTTTTTGCCCTGAACTCTTTTCATACTTGCTAATAAACTGTTTGAAAACCTCAATGTTCTGCTTGCCAGCATTTAAGAAAACAAGAGTATCATCTGCATATAATAAGTGAGAGACCTGAATACAATTTCTTGGGCCTTTATACCCTTTTAGCTGACCAGATTGAAATAAGGCAGACACCCCTCTACTGAGCACTTCTGATGCAATGATGAATAAGAAGGGAGCAATTGGATCCCCTTGTCTAATGCCCCTGCTAGACTTAAAGAAACCAGACACTATTCCATTAAAATTGATAGAAAACCAATTGTTATAAAGTAACATGCCTATAAGAGATGTGAATCTAGTGCTGAAACCCATTCGTCTCATGACTGCAAGAATGAAATCCCATTCCATCCTATCATATGTTTTTGTCATATCTAATTTGAAAACCACATTATGGCCTCTGACTTTCCTGTTTAAATCCACCATAAGCTGACGAGCAAGAGCCACATTATCTAGGATAAATCTGCCTTTCACAAATGCCCCTTGTTCTGGTGAAATAATAGTAGGCAACAGAGGAGCCAGCCTTTCAGATAAAATCCGGGAGATAATCTTATATGAAAAATTGAATAGGCTAATAGGCCTAAAGTCATTAAAAGACTTAGGTTCAGCCACCTTGGGGACTAATGTAATGAGAGAGGAGGAGATACCTCGCGGGAGAGGGAAGCCCATAAAGAATGCATGAACAGCTTCCACAACATCCTTCCCAACAATATCCCTGGAAGAAACAAAGAATTCGCCTGTAAACCCATCCGGTCCAGGAGAGCTTGAGGCTTTAAGATCCCAAACTGCCCTCTGAACCTCATTGTCATCAGGCAATGCACATAGGCCAGAATTTTGAGCCTCTATAATCAACTGAGGAATACAGTCCATACTAGCAGCATCCACCACATGCTCTTCTGATGAGAACATCTGTTTAAAGAAAACTTCAGCATGGGCCTGAAGAGCAGCCATGTCATTGCACCACTCAGCATGGAAACCAACTTGGAGCCTAGCTATATAGTTCCTCCTTCTATTACTTTGAGCCACAACATGATAGAATGAAGTATTTCTGTCACCATTCTCAACCCAGTCCACCCTAGACTTCTGATGCCAGAATAATTCTTCCCTAGACAGAGCCTGACGAAGCATTGCATTTGCAGCAGAGAGACTCTCCCTATTTTCAATAGAAGGATCAGAGTCATATAATGTTTGCTTAATCGCAACCTATTTTTTAGCTTGGCTCTTGTATAGAAATATATCCCCAAATACATCCCTATTCCATTGGCAGAGGGAGTGTTTAACAGCTTTCAGTTTGGAGAAGAGCCTGACCAATGCATTTGGATGGTTATTTTGGACCTACTGCCACACACTCGAAATTAATTGCTTGAAAGAAGCATGGGAGCACCACATTTTTTGGAAGATAAACCTGCCAGCACTCTTCTTACTATTATCCATGAAAATCAATAAAGGAGCATGGTCCGAAGGACCCCTGGTAAGATGTTGAACTACTAGCTGAGGGGCCACTGCTAAGTAGTTACTATTAAAGAAAATCCGATCAAGCCTAGCACGAATATTAGCAGCACCAATTCTGTTATTAGACCAAGTCATACAGGAGCCTTGAAATCCAGCATCAATTAGACCAGAAGAACAAATAAAAGAGTTGAAGACTTGCATTGAAGCAAGGGAAGGGGGATCTCCACCCACCTTTTCAGATACTCTAGCAACACAGTTGAAATCACCCCCTACCAACCAAGGAACCGATACTGAGGAAGCAAAAAGAGCAAGGTCACTGAATAGAGACTGTCTAACCCGAAAATCACATGAAGCATAAACAAAAGTGTATACTACAAAAAAAGAGTTGTCCCTTTTAAGCCCCAAAGTAATATATTGAGAAGAAGAGCCAATGACCTCCAACTGAAAGCTATCTTGCCAGAAGACCCATATCTTCGAATCCTCTGCATTATTACCAGCAAAACCATCCAACTTCAGAAATCTTCCCAACAAGGAAGCTTTATTTAAGGAAAGCATAGGTTCCATAATGGCCACTAAGCAAGCCTTATTGGACATAACTATATTTTTTAAACTTCTGCGGGAACAGGAATTCCCTACACCTCTTATATTCCATACAATAATAGGCTAAATCATTTTGGATCCCAGATTATATCCTCCATTGATCTAGCTCTAGATCTGGTAATGATACCACCATACGGAGGTCTACTTGGGTAGCCACCTTCAGTATTATTCACTTTAATTTGCATTAGCTCATTATCTGTGCTAGCTTTGTTAGCCACAAGCTTACCAACAAGAAACATATTATGCTCCTTATCCTTACCAGTGAACTTCTCAACATTGCCATTCACTAAGGCCTTTGTAGCCAGGCTCGGCATCATCATATGATTATCAAGGGTCTGTTGACAAGATACATCATCCGAAACTGCTATTTCCTTATGCATAAAGGGAATAAGACCTTCCACATCACCAGACTGAATATTTTCCAGAACCGTAACGAGAACCGTTTCTTTAACCTGTCCACCATCTGGTTCTTGTGTCCCCTGAACTGGCTCCTGGAGCTCATCCAAAGGACCATTAGAATTCGAGCTCTCATGCTGGGGCACTTGGTCTGCAGACTGCTCAACAGCCCCAATAAATGGAGCAGCCGAAGGATTCATCTGCCTAATCCGATAAGCCTGTTTAGACATTAGATGATCTTGGTCCTTGGCCACCGGAGCTCGAGCGGCTTTGCCTTGTTTTTTCTTGCAGTTTCTATCAGAGTGTCCGAGCTTATGGCAAAAGAGCACAATGCAGGAACTCGATCATAGCTAACAGCTTGCCAGAAACCATCACCATCCAGATCTATCCAGAGCCTTTCCTTGCGCGGCGCAGATAAATCCATCTCTACACAGGCCAAAGCCTCAGAAATATCAGTCAAGGCCAAGGTACGCTCATGGATCCTCAGAACCATCCCGAAATTACCAGCAATAGAGCGCAAGCAATCTTCATGATAAAAGTTGGCTGGAAGAGCTGGAAATCCTATCCAGACTGGTACCGTGGGCGGATCTGCATCAAAGCTGAAATCCGTCGTCCAGCGGAAGAATCGAAAGAGGAAACCCTTGATATATAAGTTCTTTAGTATCAATAGTTTAGTAAAATCTGATTCACACTCAAAACGGAGAAGCAGATGTCTGGGATTAAGCTTGCTAATTACAAAGTCAGACTTAATAGCTAGGCGCTGCATCAAGCAGCTTTTAATCTCAGCAAACGAAGGTCGGCCATATGAACACTTTGCAACAATAGGAAAAGATAAGAATCGAATAGATGCTAGAACCTCTTCTTTGGAAAAAAATACCGCAGGCTCGCCTCTGTCAATATAAGCCGGTTCCTTCACCGGAATCGCAATCCGAGGCCTCAGCTTAGATTCCATCAGAGCTTGCGCAAACGTCCGTCTGGTACCAACTTGGGAGGAAGCATTTCCCGGCTGCAACACCGCGGATGAAGATGGCCCGGCCGCATCGGCCATGGCCAGCAGAAGGGCAAACCAGCAGGGCAATGCTGGGCGGGAAGAAACGCAGAGCTTCTCTCACTAAAAAAACTAGAGAGAGAAAAGGAGATTGAGGGTGGAGATTGTATCAAAAGGAGATGGATGGCTAAGATTCAAGTGGAATATGATGCATGGGGAAGAGAAAAAGTAGGTGGACACCCCCTTTCTTGGACTTTAGGCACCCCATTTTTCAAGGCTCATCATGTCTCTCCTTTATTTCAAATTTTGAATGTCCTTTTCCTCATTTTCAAATTTTAAATTCAAAAATTTGAACTTTATTTTTCCTCCAATTAAAATATTTTGAATTCTTTATTTGACTTGGTCAAAGTGGTGATGACAGTTTTGCCCCCAGCTTTTTTTGCAATTACCTTCGGTGTCCTGCACACACATAATTACAATCTAGTCCATAAAAATTACCATAATGTGTACAAAAATCTCAAATACTCATAGTTATGTAATGGAGAATTAATGCCCATGACCCTGAACTTTAATTTATTAAATAATATCACCAAATTAATCAATTTACGTGAAAGCTCTATTTTAAATGCGGAGTTGAGGTTAACTATGAAATAAATTACATAATTATATGCACATAAAATGGTGTACATGCAATGAATTACTATAGAAAATGGACACTTATCACACCTCCCAACTTGAACATTGCTAGTCCCTTAGCAATGTAAACAATTATAAAATTAGGACTAGTAAACACTCATGTGTCACAGATCATGGCAAGAACATTATGCATAATGATTTAGACTTTGGAGTATTACAAGTTCAAGTAGAATGTATTTGGTATAAATTTCATCAGTCCATGTGTTTAGACCTTTCCTGAGGATACACTCAAAATTAAATATCTCTTTGTGTATGAGTGATATAACTTGACTAGTGACTACCAAACAATCTAGATGAATGAGTCTTCTACCTTTCACTTAAAGATGATTTTCAATTCTGCCCACCTCTTGAATTAAGCTTTTCAAATTACAGGGAGCTTCACTCTACCCGTTTATTCTTTTTTTCTCTTTTTTTTGACACACGGTGTTGCACATCCCTTTGCCATTTGACGCGAACCTCAACTCTTGTCTTAGGAGAAGCATGCCCGGTTACTAAGTTCAGGGGTATTTTTCATGTAATTTTTTTTTTGGCAAGTAACTTTTTCCTCACGATTACTTTCAATGAATGGGCATAATATCCATCATCACCTAAGTGTCAAGCAAAATTCCCATCATCCTAATGTTTGTCATCCACCAATCTTGTTATTGTACAATTGTGTGCAAGTTCAATAGAATTTTCAGGTGTATTCTGAGGAAAAGTCTAAAGACATAACCAATTAATTCATCTCTTTAACTTGTAACTTTCACGAGTAAGACTCTAAGTCCTATCATTCTAAGAAAAGTTTCTCATAATGAAATATGAACATGAAACACTTGTTAGAGGCGTGATGAAAGGTTGTAATTATTTTGAGAAAATTAGAGCTCAAGCTACCCCCAACTTAGGTGACATTGTCCCTAATGACATGAATAAGATATAGAAATGAAATAAAGTCATAAAAAGTAGAGGGAATGATAGATACGACCTGAGAGAGAGAGATGTCGTCATCAAAGAAATATTACTCCATGCTCCATGCTCCTTAGACAAAAGAAGAAAATCAATCACAATTTTTTTAAAAAAGAGACATGATAATTGGGTTGCCTCACAAGAAACGCTAAGTTTAACGTCTTCAGCCAGACACAATATAGCTCATAATAGGTCACTTATCCTGAGAGAGTCCTCTTGCAGCATTGGAAGATTTTCAATGTAAGATTTCAAACGTTGACCATTGACAGTGAAAGTTTGACCAGTTTTAGGATGAAGAATTGTTACTGCACCATGGTCAAATATTTTAATTACCACATATGGTCCATCCCATCGAGATTTCAATTTGTCGGGGAATAATCGCAGTCTAGAGTTAAAAAGTCAGACCTTTTGGTTGATTTGAAAAAATTTTCGTGAAATGTATTTATCATAGAATGCTTTAGTCTGGGCTTTATAAATCTTGGCACTTTCATAGGCTTCAATCCTCAACTCCTCCAACTCATTTAGTTGTAGGGCCCTATGAGATCCGGCTTGGGCCAAGTCAAAATTGAACTGCTTAATAGCCCAATAGGCCCTATGCTCAAGCTCAACGGGTATGTGACAAGCTTTCCTAAAGATTAACCTATATGGAGACATGTCAATGGGAGTTTTGTATGCTGTCCGATAGGTCCAAAGAGCGTCATCTAGTCTTTCAGACCAATCCTTCCTATCGGGCCTAACAGATTTCTACAGGATATTTTTGATCTCCCTATTGGATGTCTCCACTTGGCCACTTGTTTGGGGATGGTAGGGGGTGGCAATCTTATGAGTGATCCCATATTTCCTGAGAAGAGCTCGAAATTGGGCATGAGTGAAATGAGAACCTCCATCACTAATGATCGCCCTCGGACACCCGAACCTTGAAAATATATTCTTTCGGATAAACTTCATGACAACTTTATGATCATTGGTCCGGGTGGCAATGGCTTCAATCCACTTAGACACATAGTCGACCGCTACAAGAATGTACTCATGTCCGAATGATGGCGGAAAGGGTCCCATAAAATTAATTCCCCAAACATCAAAGATTTCAACCACTAGAATGGGGTTAAGTGGCATCATATCTCGTTTACTTATGTTCCCCACAGCTTGACACCTAAGACAAATCTTGCTAAATTCATAGGCATCTTTGAAGAGAGTGGGCCAAAAAAATCCACTTTACAACACTTTGGTAGCTGTTTTCTTTCCCGAGAAATGTCCCCCACAAGCTAGAGTGGGGGACATTTCAGAAAAATTTTTTAAAAAATCCCCCACCATTTCAGAAAAGATTACCATCATACACCGCTGAAAGGTGGTAGGGGTATTACAAAGCCCAAACGGCATTCTTCTAAATGCAAACGTGCCATACGGACACGTGAATATAGTCTTTTCCTGATCTTCCGGGTAGATAGCAACCTGATTATACCCGGAGTATCCATCCAAAAAGTAAAAATATCTTTGCCCAGCCAATTTTTTCCAAAATCTGATCTATAAACGAGAGAGGAAAATGATCTTTCTTTGTCATTGAGTTTAATTTTCTGTAATCAATACAGACTCTCCACCCCGTTTGTAGTCTTATCGGCACCTCTTCACCCTTCTCATTTTGAATCACGGTCAGCCCGGATTTCTTTGGAACAACTTGTGTAGGGCTGACCCACTTGCTATCAGAGATGGGATATATAATTCCGGCATCTAACCACTTCATCACCTCTTGCTTAACCACCTCTTTCATGTTCGGATTCAACCGGCGTTGCATCTCCCTGCTCGGTTTGGCATTGTCCTCTAAATAGATATGGTGCATACAAACATCCGGACTGATCCCCTTGAGATCCGCCACCGACCAACCTATTGCCCCCCTATGCTCCTTAAGAATAGTTAAGAGTTAGGATTCCTGAGCAGAAGTGAGATTGGAGGCAATGATGACAGGTAGAGTGTGGTTAGGTCCCAAATATGCATATTTAGGGGAGTCTGGCAGAGGTTTCAATTCAAGAGTAGGCGGATGATCCAGAGATGGAAGAGTAGGTTTGGATTGTAATGGAGGAAGTGACTCCACCCTAGACCAGGGTGCAGAAGAGAGAGGGGAATCTTGAAGCATGCTACCCTCTTCTAGGGTGTTCTCAATGTTATCCAGAATCACATCCTCAAAGATATCAATGACATTACATTCATCTCCTTGATCCGGATACTGAGAAGCCTTAAAAATATTCAGAGAAACTTTTTCACCTCCAAATGATATATCCATCATTCCCGTGGCACAATTGATGTTGGCCTTAGCAGTTGCTAGAAAAGGACGTCTCAAAATAATAGGTGTGTGCTTTAAATCCTGGGACGAGGCCATATTAAGAATGATAAAATCCACCGGGAAATAACATTCATGGACTTTAACAATGACATCCTCCAACAGACCCCTTGGTGTTTTAACCGACCTATCCGCCAATTGGAGGACGATTGAAGTGGGTTTTAACTCCTCTAGATCAAACTGCTCATAGATAAAGGTGGGTAAAAGATTCACGCTAACACCTAAGACTAGCAATGCTCGATCAAAAGTGACTCCACCTATATCACATGAGATTAAAGGGACTCCGGGGTCATTCAATTTTTTTGGTAAATGATTCATCAAAACAGCAATCATATCCTCAGACAAGTGGATCTTTTGAGTCACCGCCCTTGGCTCCCTCTTTGGAGTACAAAGCTCTTTCAAAAATTTTACATATGTCGGCACATGCTCGATTGCATCCAAGAGTGGAATATTGATATTCACTTGTTTAAACAATTCCACTAATTCTTCATGTTGTATCGGTGGTTTCTTGTGAGCTTTCGACTTTAGAGCATCGGGAAAAGTGACCTTAGACACATATTCTTGGGGTCCTTCATCAACTTTCGCCTTCCCTTTATCCAGCTTCTTCTCTCCACCCTCTGCCTTTTTCTTCTCTTACACAATCACATGCTCCTCATCCTCACTATTACTCTCCTTGTGGGCGTCTTGGCCCGAACTACTACCCACATCCTTAACCTGATAAGGATCATTAGGAATTTTTCCGCTCCTAAGGGTAGAGATGGCTTTGGCATTCTCAAACTGAGGACCTACATGAGGGGGCGGTTGAGGTTGATTGGGCTGATTGGGTTGAGGAAGAATGGGAGCTCTTAGAGGGAAGCCTGGAGGTTGTTGATTGCGGGGGTTAGCAATAGGCTGACTTGGTAATTGGCCCATTTCCCTTCTCATGGTGGCTTCAGCCAATTGGCCCAATTGAGTTTTCAACTTAGAAATAGTTTGTTGTTGGGCATGGAAGGTCTGTTGGAAAGATTGATTTTGGGCTTGCATGGTTTGTTGGAAGGATTGATTTTGGGCAAGAATTAGTTGTTGTAATTGATGGAATCTATCATCAGTTTGGGAGTCCTGGTGGTGTTGCGGAGGAGGTTGATAGATTTGGTGGGAATTGGAAGATTACCCGTAATTGGGCTGAGGAGGTTGGTATGGGACCTGACCCTGGTTAAATCGGGGAAGTGGTTGTTGGGCTTGCGGTCCCCGACCATAAGCATTTCCTTGAAATGGTGGCAGTGCTTGAAATTGGTGTTGGATGGGTGGTTTGTGAGTTTGAGATGTAGAGGGGATGGTGGGCTGATTGGGAGATTATTGATTTCTCCAATTGAAATTGGGGTGATTCCTCCAGCCCGGATTATATGTGTTAGAAAATGGGCCATAGTTGGACTTAGAGAACCCTTGGGCTGCTTGGACTTGCTCCTGTATAAAAGGTGGTAACTGGGCTGCTGTTGGACAATCGGACACATGATGGTCCGGACTAGCACATAAAGCACACACCTCATGGTGTGTTAGGTCCGAGTATGGGTTGGACGTAGGTAAGATGGTGATTTCTTGTTTGTTTTGGGCTAGGAGCTGGTCTAACTTGTGGGCCAACATATCAACTTGTTCTAGCTTTTGGGTCATGATATCCACCTTGTCCAATTTTTGATGGATGAAATTCACATTCACTCCAGCTTCAGGTTCCACACGATACATCCCGGCCCGTTTAGATGGCCCAATGGTTCTCTCATATGAGGATAAGGAAGCGTGGTTGATTGAATTCTCGCTCAACATTTCAAATAAGGCATATGCCTCATCCTCACTCTTGCTCATAAAGGCCCCACTGTGAACGCGTCACGTGGTGGACTGAGAGAGAGAGATGTGGTTTCTCTCTCTCTGAGTAATAAAAGGTGAAAGAAATGAGGACAAAATAATGGAAACGCGCGCTATAGGGGATATAGAAGAACGGTGGACAAATACGACCTACAGATAAGACAACAGTGGGGACATGGAGAATTTAGGCTGACCGAACTCCGGTACGTGGCGGAGATAGGGGTCCGAAGACCCTCTCACGCAAACTGAAACCCTTCCGGGTAGGCGTAACCCACCGTTCCGAGAGCAGCTTTTCAGATAACGAATTCGAGTCCTGGGACTCTACGTAATAGAATTTGACAGACGGGAAGACACGTAGACTCGGAAATTGTAACGATATATCACTCCTCGAATAGTTACAAGAACAATATGAATAAAGGCACACCACCGTAGGACATTGGTCTTTGCGGGGTTTTAACAACAATATTACAATATGAGCAGCAATTAATATATGTACATCTAGAAACCCCCGCGAGACATTGGCCTTACGGGATTTTTTAAAGCAATATAAATAATACATATAAGTATATATATAAACCACCACGAGACATTGGCCTCTGCGGGGTTTTTAATGTATTATAAATAATAAATATAAATATATATACACACCACCACGAGACATTGGCCTCTGCGGGGTTTTTACTATAACATAGATAATGAATATAAGTATATAAATATATGAACCATCACGAGACTGTGGCCTCTGCGGGGTTTTTACTGTGACATAAATAATAAGTATAAGTATATATATATATATAGAAACCACCACGAGACTGTGGCCTCTACGGGGTTTTTACTGTGACATAAATAATAAGTATAAGTATATATATATATATAGAAACCACCACGAGACTGTGGCCTCTGCGGGGTTTTTAATGCGACATAAATAATATAAATATTATATATATATATATATATATATATGTATATATATATGATAATATAGAAACCACCACGAGACTGTGGCCTCTGAGGGGTCTTTAATGTGACATAAATAATATAAATAATATATATATATATATAAACCACCACGAGACTGTGGCCTCTGAGGGGTCTTTAATGCGACATAAATAATATAATATAATATAATATATATATATATATATATATATATATATATATATATATATATATATATAAAAATCACCACGAGACTGTGGCCTCTGAGGGGTCTTTAATGCGACATAAATAATATAAATAATAAATAAATAAATAAATAAATAAATAAATAAATAAATAAATAAATAAATAAATAAATAAATATATATATATATATATATATATATATATATATATATATATATATATATATATATATATAAACCACCACGAGACTGTGGCCTCTGAGGGGTCTTTAATGCGACATAAATAATATAAATAATATAAATAATATATATATATATATATATATATATATATATATATATATATATATATATATATATATATATATATATATATATATATATATATATATAAACCACCACGATACTGTAGCCTCTGAGGGGTCTTTACTATAATATAAGTATATGTGATAGGAAAGGAAAAGGGATCAAATAAACCGCCGTGAGATGTTGATCTCCACGGGATTTTAAAGCGATGATAGGGGAATGCTGAAATTAAATAGTTAGGAGTTAGAAAGTAAAATGGAGAAAATAAAATGCTGAAATGGAAACGGTCGCGGGAGGTGACCCACCGCACCAATTAGGAGTTAGATATACAGAAAGTAAATCACAGAAACCGCCGCGGGGAATAATCCTCCGCGCGGGTGAGGTCAGAGACAGAAGAAGATAACCGCTGCGGGAAGCAACTCTCCGCGGGTGTTATTAAAACAAAGATGATCAAAATGGAGTGCGCGTTAAGAGTGTTGTGATCGCCAGGGACCGTGGGTCCCGAACTGATTGATTGATCGCTTTTGCCTTTGACGTAGGAATTGCGTGGGTTCCTTCTTCCTCTTCTTTCGACAGGCCGAAGAAGAGGGCCTTTAACTGGTTACCCTTACACAAAGAACAAACAGAGGAAAACTGGTTGGTGAGAACGACGGTGGTGTAGTACCAATCCTTAGGTAATGAAACTGTAAATAACATAAACGAACACGTACCTGGTTGGTGTGTTTAAAACCCCTTTAGAATTAAAAGGGTAGGAGAATGACATGATGAAATGCGCAAATACAAAGACACTCACAAGGGAGGCCCTCTCGAAGAGAAAGGCATGGGACATATGCTAAATGATGCATGCAATATAATTGACTGACTGAATAAAAATAAGGGGGAGAAAAGCTTATCGGGGAAGACCGACAACGAGCTTTGAGAAGGGCTTCAATATCACGAGCACAGCATGACCGAAGGACTTCAGAGCGGACTTCAGAAACTAGTTAAGTCGGACATAAAAACACACACACACACAAGCATATACATATGAGTGATAAATATATACTTAGACATATTAAAGATATTTAACATATACATAAATACAAACATATATAAACATGTGTAAACTGGTTGAAATAAAAGAATAAAATTTGAGGAAGAAGGCGAGAAAGGGAGAGAGAAAACTCTTTTTTTTAAGGTTTTTCTTAAAGCCTTAAGTTATGCGTATATGTGGTAGATATACATAAGAAATAAACATATAAGAGAAAAATAAGAAGGAAATATATATATTTAATAAATATATACATGAATAATAGTAAATATTATATGTTCAATCTGTATATACTATATAATTACTATATTTTCAGAATATCTATACTATATATATATACATATATATCTTATATACATAAGAGGGGAGAGGGAGAGAGAGGGGGGAGAGAGATATAGGAGAGAGATCGAGATAGAGAGGGGAATAAAAAAAAAGTGAGAGGGAGATCGAGATAGAGATGAGAGAGTAAGAGAGAGGGAGAGAGTGAGGGAAGAAAAGAGAGAGAGGACGTGGGAGAGAGAGAGAGAGATAGAGCGGTTGAGAGAGAGAAAAAAGAGAGAGGGGCGCGGTGAGAGGAGAGAGAGAGAGGGCTGGAGAGAGAGACGAGAGGGAGAGAGGGGGAGTGCAGAGAGTGGGGAGGAGAGAGAGGGAGCCCGGGGGCGGCCTGTAGCAGCCGGGGAGAGAGAGAAAGAACGGGAGAGAGGGAGAGAACCGACAGGGGGAGAGAGAGACGGTGGGCGGCGGACGACGGCGGCAACGGCGGGCGGCGGAGTGGCGGACGGCGTCGCGGCGGTGCCGGTGGGGGTTGGCGAGGCTCACGGGCGTGTGAGGGTGGCCAACGGCGTGGTAGCGCGTGTGCTGCAGCGTGGGGAGGCGTCCGGAGGCGGTGCGAAGGCGGGGCGGACAACGGCGACAGCAGCGGCGGTGCAGGCGGTCTTGGGCAATGGCGTCGCGGCGGTGCCGGTGGGGGTTGGCGAGGACGTGGAGGTGGAACGGGCGGCTCCGGCAACGGCGACGTGGGGGCGATGGTGATGGCCGGTGAGGGTGGCCACGCGGTGTAGGTGCCGCGGCTGTGGAGGGCAACGGTGGTCGCGGGGAGCTTTGGGCGGTGGTGTTCGCGAACGCAGTGGCGAAGGGGCCGGCGGGTGGTCGGAGCGTGGGTGTGCGTCCTGCAGAGGAGAGAAATGAGAGAGAGTTAGAGAGAGACCGTGTGAGAGATACAGAGAGAACGAGGAGGGGAACAGTGAGGAGAGAGAGAGAAGACGGAGACGGAGGAGGAGAGAGGGAACGGCGAGGAGGCCGGCGCGGCGGGGAGCTCGCGGTGACGGCCGGGGTAGCTCGGACGTGGGCGGCGTGGATGGAGGAGACGGCAGCCGGAGGTGGGACTGCAGGTGCGAGGTGGCCGGTGGGCTTCGTGGCGGTGTTGGGGCAGCTTCACGAGGTGGCCGGTGCAGGTGGAGGTGGGCTTCGGCGGACTCACGTGGGCGGTGCAGTGGCCGGGTGCAGTGCCGTGGGGTGCTCGGACGCGGCCGGACGGAGCTTCACGGGGGTTGCATGGCGTTGGACATGAGGTGGGTGCTCGCGGACGTGGCTACCGTGAACGAGAGGGGAGACCGGCAGGGGTCACGAGGAGGAAGATGGGGGTGTGGAAGTGGTGGCGTCGTAGGGGATGGGGACGTCCGCGGGCGGCCGGCAACGATGGCGTGGACGTGCACAGATGGACGACGTAGGTGTAGTGGGAGGTGGAGACGAGAACAACGGCAAACGTGAAAGTGGGAGCGGCTGCATGCAAAGGGGGGGAGTGGCTGGTGGTGCAGGTGGTGAGAAGAGGGGACTCACGATGGTAGGTGGTGAGAAGAGGAAGAAAAGGCTGAGAAGAGGTGGTCTTCGCGATGGGAAGTAGGGTGGTTGCTGTGGGAATGAGAGAGGTGAACTAGAGAGCGAGGTTGCCGTTGGGGAGCTTAGACGTGGGAATGGGAGAGTGAGAAAGTTGAGAGCGTGAGGGTAAGGGGGAAAGGGGGGCGTTAGAGATGCCGTGGGAGCTGGGGAGAGAATAGGGAGAGTGATGGAGAGTGGGGAGTGGGTGTGTTACGTGAGAAAGGTGGAAGGGAATAGGGAGAAAGAAATGGACGTACAGAGGATATTATTATTATTATATTATATATTTTTTTGTATTTTTGTATTTGTTTTGTTTTTATCTTTTTACTTTTTTTATTTTTGTTCATTTTTTATGGTTATTCAATTTTTACTTTTTAGTAAATATATTTTTATTGATTTTATATATATAGTAATCACTTATATATATATATATTTGTGAAAATAAATTTATTAATGAAAATCAATTATTTTTACATAAACACAACTATACATATTTTTTTTGAAATTTATTTTCCTCTTTTTATTATTTTTTATATGTTTTTTTTAATTTCTCTCTCTCCTTTTTATAACCCAAAATTTTGAAAATCACTCAAATAAATGGAAAGCGTAAGCCGCTTTGGGACATCACGGTATAATATGAGATTTACTCATCGTAACGTCAAAAATGGCGTGTCTACAGTTGCCCCGCATTGGCATCCACTTTGTAGGGGAAGGGCGTGTAATGGAATGAAACGAAGTGTATTGAAATGAAATGAAGTGGACTGAAAAGTCGATGCCAAGGTGTGATGAGACACGCTTCTAACATCACGTGATGGGAATCTTTCCGGAGTTTCACGAAGGAATCTTGAGGAAGATTCTCCGAAATCAACGATTGTTTGGATGGTAAATAAACAAGGAAGGACACTGTGTGCGCTGGGGCACAACAAACTAAAAGGACCAACTTCACAGTGCGGAAGTACCTGGGTCGTAAACCTCAGGTTTCACCATTGGGGAGCGGTTACCAGCCATTGTGGAAGTGCTGCAGCCAAGGTGGGTCCGAGGGAAATAAACGGATGATTGGAGACAAATCCAAACAATGGTTTTATCCAGAGAAACGTCCCAAGGCAACCTCGGGAAACTCAGTACTCGACTCGGAATGGAATATCCCATATTTAAGCAATTAAGCACAGTGGCTCACACAATCATAGTAAATGAATGATTTTCCACAATGAACTCAAAGTCCTACATGAATGCATGCTGGGTTTAAAAGAAAAACAAAATAAACTAAAATAGAAACTAGCCAAGGATAATATTGCTAAACTGTGGAGAGTGGGTCAGGATACCGATCCAATGAGCTGATACTGAGCCGGGACCCGTTTATCTACGTACCGACTCATCGAACGGAACCATCGTCCCCATTCTATCACAACTTAACGGCCTATCCGTACGTCCTGAACTCCTCCGGGATCATCACTGTTTTTGTTGAAGGGGAACTCAAATCTCGGATTTGTCCAAGGCGTAAGGTCCTTGGCATGCTCTAGTAGCGTAAATATCATATAATACAATGCATGATAAGGGGGGACCACAATGATTGAATGATTAGGGGACAAGGCGGGACAAGGTGGGGCATCGGTGGGACAATGGTACCCCACTCGATAATTAACATAACAAAACAAGATCACAACTATGCAAGCAAATTATAGCACACAACAAAACGAAACTGCCAACATTGTTCCTAGATTCCTTTCCTCACTATAAGTATCGCCCCTTTGCCCTTAAGAAAATACATTCAAGGGCGAGTTAAGAAAGTTGAAGCTTAGGAGGAGATCAGAGTTCGAGATGGAAGGCAAGTCTTCCCGTCCCGTAAAGAAAAGCAAGCCCAGCAACGAGTGCAAGCGGCTTACTGACTTCGAAGGGCATCTTAGCGGGAGAATTCAGTCTCGAATGGTGAGTTAACATTTCTTTTTGTGTTTCTGCAAGACCTTCTTACGCTCATTTTCGCCTTCTCCACTTTTCTATTTCCAGCCGTATCCTCTCTTTCCTGGCCCGAGGAAGTTTTCAAGGTTGCCATGGCTGTCGAGACTCACTTCGAACATCTCGATCAGCATGAGGGCCATCATCAGAAAGTGGCATCTCCAAAAGCTCGTAACTCATGCCAAACATTATAACGAGATTTACATGGATTGGGCGGCTATGGGTGCACTGGTAGAGCTTTGGCACCCTCAAACCCATACGTTCATTTTCCCCACTTTCGAGGCAACTATTCTTCTCGAAGAAGCAGAACTTCTACTTGGCGTGAAGAAATTCCAGAGAAATGGCAAGGTAAAGGTTATGCGCATGCTAAGAAGGGTGACTTCCGAGGAGGTGCTCAGAAGCTTCATGCCGTCTGAAGCCATCAAGGGCGTCCAGACTCAGAAGGGAATCCATCTGCAAAAACTTGCAGATTGGGTCATAAATGCTCTTGAAAGGTTGACAAGTGATGATGATCGCATTGAAGGGCTTATGAAGGGATTCACCATCTGCTTAGCGGGTGCTCTCTTATTCCCTTATACTGACAACATAGTGGAGGAAGATCAGCTAAGCGCCATCTGTGGAATTTGGGAAGGAAAGAGAGTGGGACCTGCTATCCTTACTTATCTCTATAGCGGACTCACGGCTTCCAGTATGGGTAAGCCTCCTTTTGGTTGCACACTTCTTTTGAATTGCTGGACTGACTTGCATTTCAAATTTAACCATCGTGAGGGAATGCCGTCTACTTCAAGACTCTTCCAACAAATCCCGCTTCACCATATGGTCAATGTGTTAGGCTCTAGTGGTAGTATAGCAAATCGCGTTCCCTGGCTGAAGAAACGAGAAGACTGGCGGGCTCACTTCAGTACCATTGAAGAGTATATGTTCACTCGTGCACCGACATGCTTACTCCCATATGAGCTTCTCACGAGGTCTTCTCTTAACACGAAGCTCCAGCTTGTTGGCGCGTCTGAATTCATCCTTTACAACACGCACCGGTGTCATACTCAGATGGGCCTCCCTCGCCATTCATTCCCACCGCTATCCAACCTTCCTTTAATCAGGAAAAGGGAGCTGGGCACCGGGGGTGACGCAAGAAATGTGAAGACAATCAAAGCGTCATGGAAGGCCAGCATTACACTGAGGGCAACAGAGTCTGTGAGTGAGGACGAAGAACTGCTGAAAGCTTATTGATGCGGGACGAGACCACGGACACGACAAGCTCGTGACTGCCCCTTAACGAGGGAAGCGTCGGATGTGCGCGGTTGAGAAACCAGCTGTGAGCTAGGGTGGTCGGCTCTCACTTGTGCCCGGATCGGGTCACAGGACGGTAACGCTCTCTCTCGCAGCAGCGGTGATATAAATAGAAAGTGAGCTAATTACCCTATCATGCTCTCTAGCAGTGGCATAAGCAAGTATATATGAAAATTAAGCAAACTGCCAAGTAAGGGAGCGAATGCGATACCTCCACGCGCTCGGTATGGGGACGACGGGCCCGGCCGAACTCGTGCTCCCGGGACAGTTAATACATGAATATTACAGCAATGGAAATAGGCCCACTCCACGCAGGGAGGTAAAGGGCGACACAACGGGGCCCGGGAGGACCGATTTCGGGTTGACGGGCGGCTTTCCGCGTAGCTTCGACAGCACCCGAACTAGTGACGGTGGGGCCCACGTGCTGTCCAGAGGGGCCGTGTGGGACCCGGTGGCACCACTGTGGTGGGGACACTTATGGAAGCGATCCCCGGGCTGGCGGCACGCTGGGACGTCGCCCGGAGGTCGGGCGGTTCCGATCGGCGCCCGTCGGGTTTGCTGTCCACGGACTGGTGGTTGCTGTTTTGCTGCGCGCGCTCCGACGAGAATGGACGCTGCGATCAGCCCCGATGTCAGATCGACACAAGACTGGCGCCGTTGAAAATCTAGCTTGAAGTTATTAAACCTAGGCTCAAAGATCTGGCCTGGATCTGCTCGGATCTTGACTTATGAAATTTTTAATCTCCTGTTGTACAGTAACCGAAGACTCAGATCTGTAGACAACTTCCCTGTTGATTGCCTTTGACCGCGAGGGAGATGTTCGAATCAGGGGTTGTATTTTTCAGCAAAGTTGTTGGAATTTGAGCTGGGAAGACAGCAAAATTGGTTTGGACCCGTTTGGATGTATCTTTGATTTTCTGTGATTTGTTTAGTGGACGAAGATCGGATCTAGGATCAGGGGGACAGAACTGTAGCTGGGACTGAGAACGATTTTTAGAAAATATGAAATGGACGAACCAAAAATTGAGAAAAATTGTGGATGAAGGGGTGGATGGGTGTAACCTCCTGTAAAATTGGGTGAACCAAAATAAATCAAAAAGTGGACCTAAGACATGAAACTCAGGGCTACTGTCACTGTAGATAGTGACAGAACAGATCTGAAATTGAGAGTTGAATGAAAAGGGAAAAATATGAAACGGTGGATTTTGAACCTCAATTTTTTTGTGGAGAAGGGGCTAGAAGATAGGAACCAACCCTCAAAATTTCAAATCGATCTGAACTCGTAGCTGAGACAGACAAATCGTGGAAGCTGCTGTGGTCGGATGAAGGTAGAACCGCAGAGGCGGCTCGATGGCGGCATGAACGGCGGCGGCGGCGGCACAGGTGATCACCGGAGGTTGAGAGGAGATGAAGGGAGATAGAAACACTCTAGAAATGGAGGTTGGGATGAAGAAACCAGAGGGAGAGAGGGAGGAGGTCGAAATTCACTCAAGGCATTCAACAAAATTCTGATTTTTCATTGATTTTCTCATGAAAATACAACATTATATATGACTTACATCAAATGCAATGTGGACCCTTAGATCTAGGGAAGAGGATTGAAGGGCTGGGATTGCATGCCACAAACACACACAAAAAATATTAAATATTAAAGGGGGCGGCGGCCTATTGACTAGCTTAATGGGTGAATGGAATTTTGACTTGGTAGGTGGCCTACCTTGGACAAAATGAGCCACTTGTCTACCATGTGGCATATGTCTAGTCCACTCATCTAGAAGGCCACCTAGGCTGGTTGACCAGCCCCACATGGTCTAGGTGGACCAATGGGAAAGGGGTGAGGGCCCCCTGGTTTGGGCCTACTGAAATTTTACATATAAACCCACTAAGACTTACAATTGCGTACCCATATAACACAAGGGTATACATGCAAATATGAAAGGACGTAAATGCAAACATAATGTGAGCGGGCTGTCGTTGATGTCCCCATCAATTCTCCCCGGGTGGGAGGAACTCGACCCCGTCGAGTAAGGGTATGGCTGCTCCGGTACTCCGACGGATCCGTCACCGTGCCAAGTAGCGCGGGTATGTTCCACTCCAAGCGATCGTCACCTGCTCATTCCATATATACTCGATATGCGAACTGCTATGGGCTAAAGGTGGTCACTCCGAAGGGGCACTCTCAAAAGGAAAGGAAGCGGCTCGAAGACTTACTAGGAATCACCGCAGAGTCCCTATAGGTGACTGATCCGGGTATAGATGTAGAACCGGTCCCATACTCATCGGGTGAGTCCAATCACCTCTTACTCATAAGAGAACGACAACGAGCTTACACACGACACATGCAGACTCACCATGCAATAACACACGTATGCAAACCACACAAACAATCGACTCAAAACACACCACACAAACAAACCACACAAGGAAAACACACCGACTCATGCACGACTCTAGACGAAGGTGGTAGCATCAAGCCCACTAGGTGGCTGCATCCTGAGCGGCGGGAGAGCTCTCCCACTCTTCCCCTCCCAAGGCATAGTACTCCTCGGCTAGTGCCTCATCGGCCTCGTAATCAACACACTCAGGCTCGGGAGGTACGGATCCTCCAACACCTAAGGCTAGGGTGGCGCGAGCGGGACACTCGCTGGCAATGTGGCCAAATCCATGACAGTGGAAACACTGCACTCGCAATCAACTACTCTCCCCGAAAAGAGGGGCCTTACCCTTATCATCCTGTCGGGTAGGGGGTGTAGGCAGCAATGGGGGAGGTGTAGGTGCCTTGGACAATAGTGGAGGGGGTGCCGGTGCCAGAGGACGGGCTATAGGAGCTGGGGGACGGGCAATGGGTGCCGGTGGATGGGGTGGAGGTAGATCCCGTGGTGGGGGAGGTCGAGGTCTAGGAGCAAAGTGCTCCTGACGGGCGGGCTCCTGTGGACGAGTCATGGGTCCCCTCGGGTATGAACCTAAGGAGCCACGGGAGTCACTACGGGGAGGAGCGGGGCTCCACCGGGGAATAGACTCGAACTCACCCTCGAATTGCTCCATCTCGAGAGCAACTTGGTATGCATCCTCCAACTTGTCCACCTTGCGGCGGAGAAGCTCATACCGTAGGTGTGGGCGTAGACCATGCCGAAACCGGGAGACGGTAAGGGAATCCTCCTCCGTGGTATCGCATCGCAAGTAGTACTCATCAAATTCGGCGATGTAATCCGAGACGGACCGGTCTCCTTGGGTGAGACTTTGCCACCTCTCTATAAGACGCTGGCGATAGGAGGTAGGGAGGTACTTCTTCCTAAGCTTCTCCCTCATATCGGTCCATGTATAGATCGGGGGTTCTTGACGATGAAACAATAGGTTCTCCATGTTTCTCCAATAGGTTTGGGCTTGGCCTAAAAGTTTCATCCTGGCATACTTGACTTTTCGTTGGTCCGACATCTCGAACCACTCAAAATATCGGTCCATACCAGCCTCCCAATCAAGGTAGACCTTTGGGTCCAAGGACCCGTCAAAGGTAGGAGGGTCGGCCCGAACGGTCCGAATGGCCCGTTCATCCATATCTTGGTCGTGGGTACGCCGTGTATGGCGATAATCACGACCATGTCCCCGATGCTCATTATCGGACTCGTAGTCATGCACCTCGGGGACTTCGTGCCTCCTAGTAGCTACCCCTTGAACCCTTGGAGTCGCGGGTTGATGAACCGGCTCCGGTTGACCTTGTGTAGGTGGGGCGAGTGCCTGGACTGGGACAATCGGGTGTGTCTCGGCTGGTCCTTTCTCTAGTGCGGTGACTCTCCCGACCAATCCTTGAACGGACTGGTTCGACCCAGCGGCCCTATCCTCTACAACTTTCATCCTCTCTTCTAGGCGGGTGCCTAGGCCATTCACTCGAGTACTCGCTTCTTCCATCCTATCCACTCGAGTGCTTAACTCATCCATGCGCTCACTCAACCCATCCATTTTTCCCATAAGTGTTTGGAACATAGTGGCCACCTCATCGGAACTATGGGCTCGGGATTCCGCCATTGGTGGTGGTGGGGGTGAGTATTGAGTACCTCGACGAGTGGGCATGCAAACACACCGACTAGACGACGCCGACTTAAGCAAACACACACTAATATGATGCACCTAGACGTAACCAAAACTCGGCACGTGGCGGAGTTAATCGATCCGAAGATCACTCGCGCAAGTGTGCAGTCTTCCCGATAGGCGTAGCCTAACGTTCGGATAACAGCTTTTGATATACCGAGTAAAGGGATGCAAATGCGAAAAGACACTTTTTTTTTGTTTTAAAACAATGATGACCCTAAGCACGATTTAGATCGACTAATGACTAGACGTAAATGACACTTTTTTTTTTGACACCCTAGACTCAAACTCGCTCTGATACCAAATTGATGCGGGACGAGACCACGGACACGACAAGCTCGTGACTGCCCCTTAACGAGGGAAGCGTCGGATGTGCGCGGTTGAGAAACCGGCTGTGAGCTAGGGTGGTCGGCTCTCACTTGTGCCCGGATCGGGTCACAGGACGGTAACGCTCTCTCTCGCAGCAGCGGTGATATAAATAGAAAGCGAGCTAATTACGCTATCATGCTCTCTAGCAGTGGCATAAGCAAGTATATATGAAAATTAAGCAAACTGCCAAGTAAGGGAGCGAATGCGATACCTCCACGCGCTCGGCATGGGGACGACGGGCCCGGCCGAACTCGTGCTCCCGGGACAGTTAATTCATGAATATTACAGCAATGGAAATAGGCCCACTCCACGCAGGGAGGTAAAGGGCGACACAACGGGGCCCGGGAGGACCGATTTCGGGTTGACGGGCGGCTTTCCGCGTAGCTTCGGCAGCACCCGAACTAGTGACGGTGGGGCCCACGTGCTGTCCAGAGGGGCCCTGTGGGACCCGGTGGCACCACTGTGGTGGGGACACTTATGGAAGCAATCCCCGGGCTGGCAGCACGCTGGGACGTCGCCCGGAGGTCGGGCGGTTCCGATCGGCACCCGTCGGGTTTGCTGTCCACGGACTGGTGGTTGCTGTTTTGCTGCGCGCGCTCCGACGAGAATGGACGCTGCGATCAACCCCGATGTCGGATCGACACGAGACTGGCGCTGTTGGAAAGCTAGTTTGAAGTTCTTCAACCTAGGCCTAAAGATCTGGCCTGGATCTGCTCGGATCTTGACTTATGAAATTTTCAATCTCCTGTTGTACAGTAACTGAAGACTCAGATCTGCAGATAACTTCCCTGTTGATTACCTTTGACCGCATGGGAGACGTTTTAATCAGGGGTTGTGTTCTTCAGAAAAGTTGTTGGAATTTGAGCTGGAAAGACAGCAAAATTGGTTTGGACCCGTTTGGATGTATCGATGATTTTCTGTGATTTGTTTAGTGGACGAAGGTCGGATCTGGGATCAGGGGGATAGAACTGTAGCTGGGACTGAGAACGATTTTTAGAAAATATGAAATGGACGAACCAAAAATTGAGAAAAATTGTGGATGAAGGGGTGGATGGGTGTAACCTCCTGTAAAATTGGGCGAACCAAAATAAATCAAAAAGTGGACCTAAGAAATGAAACTTAGGGCTGCTGTCACTGTAGACAGTGACAGAACAGATCTGAAATTGAGAGTTGAACGAAAAGGGAAAAATATGAAACGGTGGATTTTGAATCTCAATTTTTTTGTGGAGAAGGGGCTAGAAGATAGTAACCAACCCTCAAAATTTCAAATTGATCTGAACTCGTGGCTGAGACAGACAAATCGTGGAAGCTGCTGTGGTCGGATGAAGGCAGAACTGCAGAGGCGGCTCGATGGCGGCACGAACGGCGGCGGCGGCGGCACAGACGATCACCGGAGGTTGAGAGGAGATGAAGGGAGATAGAAACACTCTAGAAATGGAGGTTGGGATGAAGAAACCAGAGGGAGAGAGGGAGGAGGTCGAAATTCACTCAAGGCATTCAACAAAATTCTAATTTTTCATTGATTTTCTCATGAAAATACAACATTATATATGACTTACATCAAAGACAATGTGGACCCTTAGATCTAGGGAAGAGGATTGAAGGGTTGGGATTGCATGCCACAAACACACAAAAAAAACATTAAATATTAAAGGGGGGGGGGGCCTATTGACTAGCTTAATGGGTGAATGGAATTTTGACTTGGTAGGTGGCCTACCTTGGACAAAATGAGCCACTTGTCTACCATGTGGCATATGACTAGTCCACTCATCTAGAAGGCCACCTAGGCTGGTTGACCAGCCCCACATGGTCTAGGTGGACCAATGGGAAAGGGGTGGGGGCCCCCTGCCTTGGGCCTACTGGAATTTTACATATAAACCCACTAAGACTTACAATTACGTACCCATATAACACAAGGGTATACATACAAATATGAAAGGACGTAAATGCAAACATAATGTGAGCGGGCTGTCGTTGATGTCCCCATCACTTATGTAATTGAATTGGGGAAATTGAGGCCTGAGATGCCCAAACCCTAATGTATCTTATCTTGGAATGAATATGGAAACTTTAATGCATATTTAGATCCTAACTCTCTTCTGTTTTTTTTTCTTTTTTATTCCCTTTTTTCCTCTTTTTTTTGTTTTTGGCACAAACATATGCAATATCCAGTGCTAGGTGATAGCCAACCATTCCGGACAAGAGCCAAAAACTCAAGGCGACTAGCATGAGGAGTTGCCTTGAGATGCCCGGGAGCTAAAGATTTTTCTTCGAATGGCTAAGAGAGAGATAAAGCAAGAGATAGTAGAGAGAGAAAAGGCAAAAATAGAGCAGCACAAGAGACGCAGGAGATGGAGCTCTGAGAGAAAGAGCATCTAGACATGGCTCGCTCTGCAGATTGAAGGAGATTAGAGCTCGCAACAGAGGAGCTCCTGGAGTTGGTAGCATTTTCATCGGCAGAGCATAGGGCAGCTCAACTAGCGGCCTCGACTTCAAGAGCTTCGCGGCCATCAGGGTCGCGAGAGAGACAGAAGGACGGCGAGGAGCACTGCCGAAGAGCAGGTGGGAACGCATGACGCGACAAAGCGATTGCTGCATCATGGAACTATAGAAGGCCTCCAAGGGACTTCTTACCTTGGGAGAGAGAAGAGAAGTAACCAGGAGGGTGATGAGGGTTAGTGAGTGACTTGTTCACTCACTCCCTTCTCATGACGGGCACAAACCCTTATATATGTGCGAGTGAAATAGGTTGGTTTGAACACGGCTGGTTCGCCCTGGATATGTTCCTTCTGCTCTACAGCTCTTCTCTACCACATGGGTTCCCGCGAGACGTACTCGACGAGATGTCTCCTTAAAACACGGGGCGGTGACTCACCATAGCCATGATTTTCAAAGGAGATCAGGCCACAGATTTCAACAATATCGACCCGTGGTGCTCTTTTCCCACGTGAATGTCGCTTATTTCCTTGTTTGCGCTAAAAGTAGTCGCAATAGGACAAGGGACACGCGAAATCTTTGGACCGAATAGGAGTGGCGGGTCAAATCACAGCTCTGCTCCATTTACTCCACATGGCGAAGTGGCACGCGAGTGTACCGTGGCCATGACTTTCAAAGGAATCTACCACCAATTTCAACAACGTCGGTCCCTGGTCCTATTTTCCCGTATAAATGTCCCCCACTTTCTTCTTTGCGCTAGCAGTAGTCGCAACGGGACAATAAACACGGGGAATCTTTAGACCGCATGGGGAGGGCAAGTCAACAAATCACGCCTCCGAATTGATCACTCCAGATGGCAGGGTGACATGCGAGAGTAAAGAGAGAGTGACTTGTCGTAAAGATTGTTGCTGGGGTGATGGTGATAGATCCAGATCACCTTCTTTTCGATCCTATAAATACCTCCCCTTTCGCTCGACTTGGAAACACCGAAGTCCAGAGAGCAGACTTGAGGAGTGCAAATTTGTAAGGAAGGGAGGTTGCGAGTGTTGCTCACTTTTTCAGGATGGAGGGTGAATCCAACTTTAGAGCAGAAGGTGAGTCTTCCCGCTCCTCGAAGAGGAGCAGATCAGGTAGCAGTTCCAGGAGACTCTCAGAAGTCGAAGGACAACTGAGTGAGAGGACCCGATCACAGCTTGTAAGTGGCTTCTTTGGTTTCCTTCCTTCATCCTTTTCTTCTCCTTTCTTGCTTAGCAATGTTCCCCTTTTCACTTCTTGTATATGTGCAGAGCATGATGCGCTCGCACATCTCTTGGGAGCTGGTAGTGGCAGCATATCGAGGTCCCCCGGACTTCCAAAAGGCCAGGCTAGACGTGACGGGGTTCGGTGCCTTCCTCCGAATCGAGCCGATAAAGCTCGACCTTGCCCTGATCCAAGCATTACATGAAAGATGGGATCCGGCGAGTCGGGCATTCCTGATGCCTTGGGGGCACATGGTGCCTAGTCTGGAAGATATGGTCCGCATCACGGGCCTCAAAGTGGATGGAGAGGCAGTGACCGACGTCACTTATGCGGATTACCGAGAAGGTGCCCAGAAACTGTTAGGACTGGAACTCGATGGACGGAAGAACAGGTCAGTATAGCCAAGACATCGATCCTGGAGGTGTTAGGGCTTACTGACATTCGTCCACGGGATGATGAGTCCCTGGAGGAATTCATGGAAAGGGCAGAAAGGGGTGCCCGTGCTGTATACTGTGCGGATGCCAGCAACTGGGAGAGGACCAACATGGACTTGAGGAGGTTCCTCCTCTTTCTGCTGGGTAGGCTGCTACTGGGCTCCAAGGGAGATAACATACACTGCCGCTTCTTGGAGCTGCTCGTGGACTTGGAGAGAGTAGGACAGTACGCCTGGGGAGCTGCCGTACTAGCGCATCTATTCACAGGTCTGTCGCAAAGGACAGGCCGAGAGGTGACAATAAATGGGTTTACGCCCTTCATCTAGGTAAAAAATTATTTTTTTGTGGTTTTTGTTTTATGCTTTTTTTTTGTATTTGCTGATGCCAATGACACATGATGGTGTAGCTGTGGAGCTACTATTATGTTCCAATGGGGAGAGCTCGACACTGTCGGCCAGTGACGATCCCGTTGGCTAGGCGGTGGCAACCCATCATGAGTACATCACCATTATCCTACCAGCTGATGGTATCGAGACGGGAGCTGCAAGAGTTCCCTGCAGCGATGGTAGGATACTTTTTCTCTTTTTATATGTTTTTTTATTATCATTTATTATTTTTTTATATTTTTGAGTAACTAAGAAGATATGTACAACCCAACATAGGTGAACTGGAGGCCTAACTTGAATATGGTCGATGTCGACCAGCCATGGGTAATTGGAAGCCGCGCCCGATTCGGACGGGATCTCTGGCTCCATTGCTTGAATAAAATTGAGCCATTAAGGCTACGATTAGTCATGAGAACCCTCGGGCTTGCCCAGGAATGGGTGGATATAACCTCCTCACCCAGCATCGGGAAGAAGAAGGGTGGGCCGGCAACCTGCGTTGATTGGAGGGTGCGCTTCCCCGAACAGTATGAAGACTGGCAGCGGGGTGGCACGCTCCTGGATTCACAAGCGCAAGACAGTGAAGATTACCTACGGCTCTATAGGGCAATGTATGCGGAGAGGCTCCAGCTTGGAAGGCTTATAGAGGTAAAGTAAAACACCATTTTTTGTCTTTTATAATTTCCATTTTTTTTATTTTTATTTGTGCACTCAAGAGCCATGGCTGTAGGATGCCCGTGACACCATAATAACGAACTTACGAGCTCGTTTGGCGGACACGGAGCAAGAGTTAACTGATACCCGAGCAGCTCTGGGTTCATCAGTAAGTGTATATATACATACTCCTGGCATGATTTGAAATTCATGGCGTTAAGCATTTAACTGTCACCTCTCATATGTGTACGCAGCGTGCCCAGCTCGATGTAGTTTCATCGGCGATGGGGGCAGACGGCGTTTCTTCCAGTCTATGGATTCCCACTTCAGAGTTAGATTCACTACACGAGCAACTTGCTCATGCCACACAGCGGGCTGCGGAAGCAGAAGGGATGCTTTCTGTACAGGTGAGAGCCTCACCATTTAAAATCCCTTGTTCAAGCGTTACCAGAAGCCTGAGATGAAACGTTTGGCAGGAGAAAGAAACGGAGGAGGCACTCGCGCATGCCGCTTAAAAGGAAGTTAGAATAGCCGAGCTGGAGGAGGAACTGCAGCGTCGTCCAGGTGACGACTTTTCTAGGGACGCTATAGAGCTGAGGATCACCCTTCAGCTGGAGAGGGAAGACAGAGCGAGAGAACGTGCTGAGAGGGAAAAGGCCAAGGAAAGAGAGAAGGCCAAGAGGTCGGCCGAGAAAGAGGAGAAGAGGGCCCTGGAGGCCCAATTATTTGAATTGAAGACCAGTCTCGGCCTCGCCGAGCAGTGGCTAAAGGACGGTGAGGAACGCTACCGAAGAGCACGAGAGCGTGGCTTTCGTGTCAGCAGCTTCTTTGGTGCCCCCGCAGATCGGCGCCAGGGAGTAGAGATAGAAAGAGGCTCACAAAGCGGTAGAAGGACCGCTTTCCATGATTGGGTAGCACCCTCAAGAGTGTCTCGCCCGGAGGGTGGTGGGACAAGTAATGTGGAGAGAGAAGGTGAAACCTGATGTAATCTCTTTGTTGTTTATTTTTATTTTGAATAGAAGTGAAATAAAGTGTTTTGTGTTTGATTCTCTGCTTCTTCCTGAGCTCTCGAATCCCTGCACACACCTAAGCAAACAAGTCAGTATTTCTGCTCTGACTTGCCCCTTGCTCAACAAGCAAACGACGTTTTGAACTATCCTTGATAACGAGTCAAGGGGCAAGCCTTTTTTAACAAAGGCACTGATAAAGATAATGATGAATGCGACAGACAAGCATACGGATGCAAACGATAATTTAAAATGAATGCTGCATACAAATGCGATCATGCAAAGATGTGATCTTTATTTTTGTAGGTGTATATTAATTTTTTTTGTGTTTTGTTGTTTGTTTATTATTATTTTTGGTCTTTTACATTTCCATTTTTTTTGTGCATATACATTTTTCTCCCCCTTTCTTTTGGATTTTTTTGATTTTGTTATTTTTTGTTTATTTTTGGCTTATTTATTATTTTTTTGTTTTTTTTTACTAATGCATGATGACCAACCCATATAACATGTAAGTTGCATGAGAACAAGGGTTTCTTGCTAACCTCCCAGGTAACATAAGTGCACATCTAGGTTGATTTGGGCCTCTAGACTCCTCGAATGATAATCCCGCCGGCTAAGACTTATCCTGATGACAATGCCGTCATGCCATGCTTAGGCTCCCAGTTGCTTCCGACCACAGGGATTCACCCAAAAAATGTTCGAGGTAAATGATTTGCCCGACCCGGGTCTATTTCCTCACAACTCTAGATGGTATGTAATGGAACACCTTGGAACCCAAATGACCAACCGCGCGACGCTGACCCGGAATCAGACGCCGTCGCACCTATAGGTGACGCGCTTGCATTGGTCTAAGCCCGAGGTTAAACTAAGCAGACATTAAGGTGGTAGATAAAGGTCTTGACCAGCCAGAAACATGGAGACTCCTTCACGACAATGACTTCTACTTTCAAAATGGACAACCATATATTTGCAAGGTTTGGTGAGTTTCACCCTTCGGGAACTCCATTGAGCCTTTATCTTCCGGGGAAGAAAGAAGAGTATTGGGGGTAAACCTCCTGAGGGGACCGGCAAAACCGTTAACCCGGCGAGCCAATAAAGGTCCATTTAACTCTCCCATTTCGGGCAACTTCGGACTAACTCTCGAGCATTTACATCTCATGACCCCTTTTGTGTAGAATTTGACTTTCAGTCAAAGGGGCTTCATTTAGTGGAATCAGACACGGTCACGGCCAGGCCTTTCTTTTGACTTTGATTTCCTGCTTTTCTTTTGCTGATTTTTTTGATGGATTTTTTTTTGCGAGGGACATAGTATTTTGACATTATGGAATCCCTCTTGGATGCCTATGGGGACACTGCCCTCTTCTCGTGCTCTGATCCATGCTCGAGAAATTAGATCCTACTCTTACCCTAGGGGGTTGTGTTTGCGTTTCCCATGCTCAACGTTTTAAGGGCGCCGACTGTCTCATTCGGTCGAAGGGGAAGAGAATAAAGATTCAGCTTTCTGGAGACCCTCTGGGTGAGGCCCCACCATAAGCGATGCTATCAATTTTTTATAACACAGATGTGCATACATGTTGTCTTCTTTCGAGGGGGCATAGGCCGAACTGGCCGGACAGAGATCTCCACGGTTCTGGCAAACCAATACCTGAGACCTACCAAGTCTTAATGGGCCCTATTGTAATATAGAGGTTGAATGCAATGACTTAACTACATGGTGATCTCCAAGCATCAACATTTTGAATTTTCTATTTTTTTGTCTTTTCTTTTGTTTTATACACATGTTTTTGTTATTTTCATTTTTTCATTTTTTTGTTATTTTTCTTTTCCCTTTTTTTTCTTTTCATTTTTGACAGTATGTACACCTATCTAAGGGTAGTACTTCTTAAGATAAAGCCCATTCCAAGGGTGGGATAACTCAACTCCCTCAGCATTGACTAGCCTGTAGGCGTTACCAGGATGCACAGTCTGAACCACGTATGGTCCTTCCCAATTGGGTTGGAGCTTAGAACGCGGCCCGCCAGGTTTTACAAAAATTCTTTTCACTACCATTTCACCAACTTTGAACTTTCTCTTAATAACCTTCTTCTGGTAAAAACGTGCGAGTCTATTTTGGTAGACGGGAGCATGCTCGGCAGCAACTAGACGTTTCTCGTCTAAGAGTTCCAATTGGGCAAGGAGTGAGTCACGACGTTCGTCGAGGAGAAGTTCCTTATCCAATTGTACCCTAAGAGAGGGAATCAGAATCTCATATGGAACTACCGCCTCCATCCCGTAAGTGAGGGCGAACGGTGTCTGCCCAGTAGGAGTTCGGATTGAAGTGCGATAGGCCCATAGAGCTTCGATAAGCTTCTCTGGCCAATCCGAGAATCTGCTAGACTCACAAGTTTTCTTTATGATTTTAATCAATATTTTATTAGTGGCCTCTGCTTGGCCATTGCCTTGTGGATAATATGGTGATGAATGATGCAATGCAATTTTATACCTTTTGCAGAGGTCCTGAAGGTCCTGAGAAATGAATTGTGGCCCATTGTCGGTGATGATAGTTCTTGGAATGCCGAATCTGGCAATGATATTCTTCATGATGAACTTGCAGACAATTGATGCCTTGATTTTCGCATAAGCTTCGGCTTCAGCCCATTTGGTGAAATACTCCGTTGCAGTGAGGATGAAGGATTTTTACTTAGTAAGGGAGTTAGGATCACCAAGAGGACCGATGATGTCGAATGCCCACATGGAGAAAGGCCATGGGGAGGATACTGGATGGAGAGAGGAAGATGGGGAATGAATCTTATCGGCGTGAAGTTGGCACTTGACACACCTACGGACATAGACAGCACAGTCTTCCTCCATGGTGGGCCAGTAAAAGCCTTGCCGAAGGATCTTCTTAGCAAGCATTTGACTATTTACATGGCCACCGCACACGCCTGAGTGTGCTTCCTCTACACACTTCCAGGACTCATCATCATCAAGACACCTTAGGAGAACACCAGTGAGACTTCTTTTGTACAGCAACCCTCCAACTAGTGTGTTTATTTTGAAGGAGTGATAACAAAACCAGGATGAGGTGGAAGATGCCCAGAAGAATTTACAGAGTGAGAAGAAATCAAAGAAAAGAGTGAGGACTAAAGCCTCGAAAGCAGTGTGAGAATAGGGAGATACCCGAGGCAGTTGATGTGGTAAGAATCGAGGCTGACTCAGGATCAGGATCGGGAGGAATTAGAAATCGATGAATTGAGAGAGACAGATCCGGAGGGTCCGGATGTAAAGGAAGAGAATTAGAGAAGAATGGATCTGGAGGTTCCGGAGGAACATAATGAGGGATGCGATACCCTGGGAAGAGGTATGCAAAAAGGTAATTTAAAGGGATGAAAAGGACAAATGACACAATGCCACGGAAAAATAAAAGGATAAATCGGAAGAAGGAAAAGTCTGAAAACTTCGGATGGATATGAAAAGGTAGGGCACGATGCCCTAGGAGGGATGGATAACAAGATGAGAAATCCGGAGGTTCCGGAGGGATATAAAAAGGAAGGGTGCGATGCCCTGAGAGAGATGGAGAATGATATTGTAGACACGCCATTCCTGACGTCTCCTGAGAAAGTCTCATATTACTATACGACGCCCCGCGACGGCTTACGCATTTCAAATCACTTGAGTACTTCCTTTTCTTGAGTCTTCTTCCGCCCTTTTCGGCATCCGGAATCGTCTCGTCACGGCATTCGGACGGCATCAACACCAGTCAGACGCATCAAAAGGTTCCGGAACCAAGAAGGGTGTCTGCCGGGCGCCCGCCGACGCCTGATCTAAGGACCCGGGTGGGTCTTAATGGGGGCGTCCAGGCCCCTGGACGCCCCCATATTTTTAATTTAATTTATTTATTTTTTCATGGCTTAAACTAAATAAAAAATATATAAATTAATGGAGGCGTCCAGGCCCCTGGACGCCTCCATAAAAACAAAAATAAAAAATGTGTGTAAAATGCCAGTTGGCATAAAAAATAATAAATAAATAAATAAAAATATAAATATATTAATGGAGGCGTCCAGGCCCCTGGACGCCTCCATAAAAATAAATATAAAAAAATCATGCCAGTCCTGGCATAAAAGACAAAAGAAAAATAAAAAATAATATATATTTTAGAGGCGTCCAGGCCCCTGGACGCATCCATCAACTCCCTCACGGGCGCCGGCCACCGAACGACGGTTTGTCGTGTGTGAAAAAATCCAAGTTTTGAAGACGTCCAGTCAGCTGGACGCGCCCATTTCTGAATCACGAGACGCCGCTCACAAAACCACGCGTTGTGCCAAACTGCGTGCTGCCGTCGTCAGTTTTCGGTGGACCTGTTTGAGGCGTCCGGGACCCTGGACGCCTCCACAAAAGTATTCCAAAAAATCAATAAAAATAGAATAAAATATTATTTCGGCCCTGATGGAGGTGTCCAGGGTCCTGGACGCCTCCACCCTCCAGAGCTCTATAAATAGAGGCCCACCCCCTCAGTTCTGGGGGAGCTAAGCAGTGATCCGATAGGCTGCCGGAGCCCAGAGGCTACGGAGTCATTTTCTAACCCGTGGGTTCTTTTGTAGGTGGAGGTTCTGCCGGCTTCTCGGGTGCTCACGCTCGCGAGAGGAAGGTCGTCTTCATCCACCGCGCTTCCACGTCGTCCCCACGCTGCCGGAGCTCCGCCGGATTTCACCCTCGGCTCATCCAATAAGCCTTTTCTTCCCCTTTCTCTTCGTAGTTCTTTTGCATTCATCATCTCGCATCCTCTATCCCCCTTCATAAGGGCGCCTCTTCTTTTATACTTCTTGCATCCATCATCTCATTTTCCTCCTACTCGAGTCCGAGAGGGGTTTAAAAGATAACACCAACCAGGTGTGTGTCTTGCCATCATTTCGTTATTTTTATCGCAAGGATTTGAATACTACACCTCCATCTTTCTAATCCACTTGTCATTTGTTTGTCGTTGTTTTGCAAGGGTAGCCGAGGAAAGCCCTCTCCGTCGGCCGGCCGGAGGGAGAGGAAGAAGCAACCCGCCATCTCCCGCTCTTGAGGTAGGCGCGATCACTTTCTTATTTTGGGGTCTTTCGGCCCCTGGCGATCACATCTTATTTTCGAGGTCGCGGCGAGTCACTTCCCCAATGGCCGTTTAAATTCCCGTTTTTATATGTTATATTCTTATCTATTCGTGTTCTCGAGGCCGCGGCGAGTCACTTCCCCAATGACCGTTTAAATTAACGTTCTTATACGTTATATTCTTATCTGTTTGTGTTCTCGAGGCCGCGGCGAGTCACTTCCCCAATGGCCGTTTAAATTCCCGTTCTTTGTATTCTCTCTATATTCTGTCATCTTATTATCTGTTCATATTCTCGAGGCCGCGGCGAGTCACTTCCCCAATGGCCGTTTCAATTCTTGTTATTTAATTTTTGCACCATTCCCGTCCCCCCGAGGCCGCGGTGAGTCACTTCCCGCTATGGCCGTTTAAACCCCATATTTTGCTATATCACACTTGTCCCGCTCGCCCCGCCGGAGCAATCTCCCGTGGTGGCCCCTTCTCTCTCTTCTCTTATTTCTGTGTTGCAGCAACAAACACCAAAAGAAAGAAAAGAGGAGCCCGCGCGCGCTCCGCGTCCTCTCCGCTCTTCCCCGAACCGCGTGACGTCGCTCACAGATTGGCGATCACGGTGGGACCTCTACTGCTTCCTTTCGGCCACCCTTGCAAGTTCGGCACCATCCGTGCCTCTCCATCTTGGCGCCCGCGCGCGCCCCCGTTGTGCTCACGGCAACACTGTCAGTTGATTGGTTGTTTGTTTATTATATGTCTATTATTTTTGTTATTTTTCCACTCCATATATCTGTCAGCATTCCATTGCATACATCCATTCCTCCTTTCTATCTTTTTTTCATTTTTTGAGGATCACCCTTTCCCGGTGAAGGAAGGACTCTCCGTTTGGGAATTCCTCTCAACGGACTAGAATCTCCTACACTGGGACCTCCGTAAGTCCCCGACATCGAAGAATCTCCTCTTCGTTCACTGGGCTGGTTGTACCATTGAAGTTCCCCGGAGTTAGTCATTTCATTCGTGGTGAGACGAGAGACCCTAGCTGACACGGCGGTGAAACAAAAATAAACTAGGGTCCCCATTTTGTGTGAACTTCGGATCTCGCTAAAAATACAAAAAATCATCAAAATCAAAACACAAAAAAAAGGGCGTAAAGGCATCCACTTGTTTGATAATCTCTGCTACCTACTTGCTAGTGTATGTTTTTACGTTCTGGGAAAACTGTGAGCATGTCTCACGAGTCTTCTGAGGAAAACCACCCTAGTCGTGGTTTGACAGCCGACCCGCGAGTCTATGCTATGGACTCGGGTCCTTCTCATGACCCCTCACATGAGGTGCAGGTTATTGCTGGGGACACGTCCCTACCACAGGATATCTCTTCCTTACTGGGCGTCCTCGCCAACACGGAGCTTACCTCTGAACAGCTCCGGGCCTTCCAGGCCATTCTAAAGGGGAAATCTGTTTCCCCCACGCTCCAGGAATCAACTCCGGCCATCGCACCTCTCCAAGAGTCCGTGCAGGCCATTCCATCTCCTTCATTGGCGCAAGCCATCCAGTCTCCCTCGCTTCAAGGTCAAGCGAGCCAACAACCACCCTCATTCCAGTTCCCGTCACAATCTCAAACTCCCGTTGTTCCCCACACGCCGCTTCAGCCAGGGCCAACTGTCGGCGGTCCGACAGCTCCCTCTCATTCGGGTTCCCCCCTCAAGTCTCCGGAGACAGTTTCTCCCCCAGTGGCAAGTGCCACCTTCACCCCCAGAGGAGCTCGCCCAATCGCTCCTCAATAGGTTCAACCGCATGGACGAGCAGTTTCAAAATCTGAGAAGGATGGTAGACGTGAAAGCCACCCCGGAGGTTGCTTTGCCAATCCTTCCCGTCATTCATATTCCTCCCTCCGAAATGCCCACGTACCGCAGATACAATGGTACCGGCAACCCCTTCATTCATCTCAAGGATTTCATGTATGAGTCCTCTTACTGGCAAAACGATCAGAGGTCCCTGGCATACCTCTTTCGGAGATCATTGGATGGTCCCGCGCTTGAGTGGTTCTATTCTCTGGAGCCCCGCGAGGCCGAGAATTTTGAAATAGTCCAGAGAAGGTTCTTGCAGAAATATAGGGATAGGGTCGGTCCCTCACTCTCCATTACCGACCTAGTGGCCGAAAAGATGAAACCCGACGAGGATTTTGTCCGATATGCTCATAGATGGAGGTCTATGGCGGAAAGAATAAGGGATACCCTCTCCGAGCCCGAACAAGTGAAGATGATTGTGTCTAATACAACCCCACAGTTCAGACATGTCCTGGCCATGAATAAACTTACTACAATGGAGGAACTCTATGAAAGGGCCCGATACATCCAAACCCAGCTAAAAGACTCCCCCATCATGAACATGTTTGAGTCACTGAAGCCCAAAGTGGTCAGAAAGACAGGCGCTGGTGTTTCGGGCGGAGCCACGGAAGGGGTCGTGACAAATGAGCAAGTCAGTGCGGTCAACAATGCCAACTATGCAGTCAACCCAAGGCCTCCACAAATGCCCCGACTTCCCCTTCAACCAGGTCCTTTCCCTCTTCGTCCTCCACCCCAAAATAATCCACCCCATGATAATATGCCTCCATTGCGCCAACCCCAGCAACAACAACCACAATCTCAGCAACAACAACCACCGCTTCAGTACAACCAAGTTCCACCCCCGGGGAACTATGGTCCCCAACAGTAACAAAGGAGGCCGCTCGGTCCCAAGAGAGCCTACTATCCACCATTGCCAGAAATCTTAGCAGACATTTTTAATGCCCTCATGGCATCAAACCAACTCGCCCTACCCAGAGAAAGGCTCGCGTGGCCCCCCAATGTTGATACCTCTAAATACTGCGTCTACCACAGGCAGCCAGGACACACGGTAGATTACTGCTTCCATTTCAAAGATTACATCCATGATATGAATAATGAACATCAAATAGATTCGGATGAGATGAGACGGTACGTCGCGGCTCTCAAGGTTAGGAGACCTCCTCAGAGGCCACAGCAGCAGTTACAACAGCAGCAGCAGCAGCAACCACAACAACAACAACAGCCTCAGCATGCCCCACAACAACAGCCCGACATGGGAATAATCCAGAATCCATTACCAGAGCACCAACAGCCCAATCATCAGGTTAACCCCATCTCCTCCTTCCCGGAAGTCGGGAGAGAGCAGGTGTGGCACCGGGAAAGTACCTCCATTCTTTCTACCTCCAACCCTATCATCATGCAACACCCTTGCCTTGCCCGGGTAGCACCTCTCTCTCATCAACCCGCGTCAGTATCACCATCACCATTTCCACTACCATTATGCCCTCTCATCCGTACCCCGACCTCCTATCAACCGACACTCTCCACTACGCCTTCACACCCTCTCACCTTCTCTCATTCCCCCACTTTACCATCCACCTCTACCACATTTACCCCTACGCCTTCTAAACCCCTTATCATCCGTCAACCATACATAACCCCGCCCTTCTCCACCACATCACCACTAATGCCTTCAAAACCACTCATCACCCACCATCCACCTCAAAACCATTACCCGTTTCAAACCTTACCCACTTCCACTTTGCCTCCGCCTCCACCTTCCAGACCCCTTATCCTTCATAATCCGCGCGATATCCCCTCTACCTCCACCATGCCTCCACCTAACAAACCCCTCATCAGAATCCCTGCTCCCGTCATCACCCCTGCTTCATCAACCGTTCCTCCACTACTACCCCTCAAACCCCTGTTAAAACCCACTGCTACCCCCACAGAGGTACAAAAGCCGCAGGCAATGGTGCTCCGGAGTGGAAGGATTTTCCACAGGGTTTTCCCCCACAACAGTCAGAATCCCGAGCAATCTCAGCCAGAGAAGGATGATGCAGAACAACCAGAAAGAGCTATCCCTGGAACACAGTATGACCTATTAAAACATTTGGACAAGACGCCTGCTCGGATCTCCATCCTGGAGCTACTTCAAAGATCCACATCCCACCAGGCAGCCTTAATGGAGTACCTTCAAAGGGTCATGGTGAACGAGGACCTCCCTGTGGAAAAGATTTCGACCGTCCTGACCCCAACAGACACACAACCGGCCATCATGTTCCACAACTATGAGCTCGCTCCCAAGGAAGCTCAGAAATATGCATTGTGCATTTCAATAAAAATTAATGGGGTATCCATAAACCCGTGTCTTGTGGACACGGGTGCGTCCATAAATGTGATCTCCATGAGCACTCTTCAGTTGTGTGGGGTCAACGAGGAACAAATAAGACCTTCCTCGATCACGGTCACGGCTTATGACAATAGCAAAAGGCCACCGCAGGGGATGATTATTCTGAAGGCAGAACTAGGCCCATGTCAATTCCCACGGAATTCCATGTCCTCGACATAGACCCCACATTCAAGGCTATACTGGGTCGCCCTTACATCGAAGCCATGGACGCTGTGCCTTCCACCAACCATCAGTGCATGAAGTTTCCTTACAATGGGAGAATTATTAAAGTGGTCAGTACACCTGTCCTTCACACAGTGGATGCTATCAACACCTCTCTGCCTTCTGTTTGGCCTTCTCATCGGCCCATATTGTCACTGTTGGACGTACGTGATCCATCTCATGTTCCACTAGCACCAAAGGAGCCGGTCAGGGTAACCGCAACATCATGTCTCCCTTTTCACTCCAAAGGTTGGGAGATTATGAGGAACATCGGCTATCAACAGGGAAAAGGTCTGGGCGCACAGTTACAGGGTATGCTCAAGCCGCCAAAAGAAATTAGGCCGAACCGAAGGTTTGGCCTAGGCTTCAAAGGACCGTTCAAGGCAGATTGGAAGCCCCTCACGTGGACTCTATCAAACCACTTCAACAGAGGGCCCGTTGTTCAGATGGGAGATCACCCACGAGAAGCATATGGGGGATCACATGCTGTATATTTGGCTGAAAAATGTCCGAGGATCACCAAAAGAGGCAAGATCAAAGATCCGGAATGCGAATGGGACAAATAGTTCGACATAGGGGACATTTCCGTTGCACTAGAAAGGATGTTCTCGTCTCCGCAGCTTGAAGGACCACCATTGATCTCCGAAATACCAGAGAATATTACCACTCTTGCCAAGGTTCCAAACTATCCTCGTCCTCGCCAGAAGGACCCTGTCATCGACGGATCTTCATCCGTCCTCAGCATTGCCGTTGACGGCTCATTAGCCGTCATCTTCTCCATCCACTCGTCTCAGCCTTTGCTGATATCTTCTTCCTGAGCCAGACAATTGTCTGATGATCTTCCCAGGTCCCCTTCTTTGCTTACATACCTGCGCGGGCTTTTCAACCCGCGCCAGGTCTTCAACCATGATCTGCTCTATGAGCCTTACAATCCTCTAGGCATAACCCCTTTTCTCTCCCCTCCAATCTCTTTTCACTGCTTTGTCATTAAAAATAAAAATGAAAAAAAAACGTCAATTTTCAAACTCCCCAACAACACATCTTTGTTGAGGAAACCTCCTACATCTCCCACGGGTGCGTACCGCCTTGCGGACCACCCGTCCAAGGTCCGATGAGCGACCTTTTCTACCCCTCCTCTGAGGGGTCTTCTCCTGTACATTCTACACCATCCTCTTCGTCTTCCTCTTCTTCTGTAAATATTGTCAGTCAATCTAGGAATGATAGGCCAAGGGTAGTACCTAGGAAGAAATCCAAGGGTAAACAGATCCCTCGTCGATTCCTTCTGGATTTGGCCGCCAGGTGTCAGGCCCTTCTTGTCATTCCCCAGTTGTTAGAAAATCCCATCCAGCTACCCGAAATAGAATGCGAGGGCGACTGTGCATCTGATGAAGGGTATGGAGTCTACGAGATCACGGATGAAGAATGCCCCACTGAAGATGAGGGTGAAGAATATGAGGATGCGGCGGGCGCATACGCTAGTGGAATGAGGAGATTCGACGAGCCGTCAACCGCCGTAGAAGAATCCACCAAAGAAGTCAACTTGGGAACTGAGGAAGATCCTAGGATCATCCTCATAAGTGACAACCTACCACCCTCTGAAGAAGAGGCATTAATTGAGGTTCTCAAGGAATATAAGGACACGTTTGCATGGAGCTACGAGGATATGCCGGGTCTGGATTCAACCTTGGTCGAACACCGTTTAACCCTAAAACCAGGGTCCATCTCGGTAAAACAAAGGTTAAGGCGTTTCCACCCTCAGATGGCTTTGAAAATGAAGGAAGAGGTCGATAAGCTCCACAAAGCCAGGTTCATTAGAGTCGTCCTTTATCCTCAATGGGTGGCGAACATTGTCCCGGTCATGAAAAAAGATGGGAAAGTCAGGATTTGCATCGACTTCCGGGACCTTAACCGCGCGTGTCCAAAGGATGATTTTCCCTTACCTCACATTGATGTGCTGATTGATAACACGGCAGGCTACGAAACCCTCTCTTTCATGGATGGATTTTCAGGATACAATCAAATTCGTTTGGTAGAAGAGGATCAGGAAAAGACGTCATTCACTACCCCTTGGGGAACATATTGTTACGTGGTCATGCCGTTTGGGTTAAAGAATGCTGGAGCTACTTACCAAAGAGCGATGATGGACATATTTCATGACATGATGCTCATATATCTGGAAGTGTATGTGGATGACTTATTGGTGAAATCAAGGACCAGGATGGAACATCCAGAAGTTTTGGCTAAGGTCTTGCAAAGGTCAAGAGAGTTCCAATTGAAAATGAACCCGAAAAAGTGTGTGTTTGGTGTGTCGTCGGGTAAATTGCTGGGGTTCATTGTGAGTAAAAGAGGGATCGAGATAGATCCCGATAAAGCTAAGGCCATCAGGGATATGCCGCTTCCCAAGAATTTGAGGGAAGTCCGAGGTTTAATCGGGAGGTTGCAGTTTATTCGTCGGTTTGTGTCTCAACATTCACAAAGGTGTAGACCTCTCTATGAGTTAACCAAGCCAGGAGTAGAATTCCACTGGAATTCTAAATGTCAGAAAGCTTTTGAAGGGTTGAAGGAATATCTGGCTAGTCCACCCGTTCTCATTCCACCCAAACCAGAAAAACCTCTGATCCTTTACGTCTCAATCTTGGATGACTCCGTGGGAGCCGTCCTCGCACAAGCTGATGAAGAAGGCAAGGAACGGGCAACCTATTACTTGTCCAAGCTTCTCAATCCCTGTGAGCAGAAGTACACCGTCATGGAGAAAACCTGTGCTGCCCTCGTTTGGGTAGTACAGAAATTGAAGCACTACTTCTTGGCTCATGAGGTCCACTTGATTGCTCGAATGAATCCTATCAAATTCCTTCTGGAGAAAGCCGTCCTTACGGATAGGCTAGCACGCTGGCAAAGTTTTCTCTCTCAGTTCGACATCACCTACATCCAGCAAAAGGTGATTAAAGGCTATGCCATAGCCGAGCATCTCGCTCACCATCCTCTTCCCAAGTTCGATCCCGTCCAATCAGAGTTTCCAGATGAGGAACTAATGTCCGTCAACCAATCAGATGAGCCAATGTGGACACTATATTTTGATGGAGCTCTGAATTCGCAAGGGAGAGGAATCGGCGTCGCCCTCCTGTCGCCTGAAGGCCTCACATTCTCATTGGCATACCAGCTCAAATTTCCAGTTACCAACAATATAGCCGAATATGAAGCTCTTCTAGCTGGCCTAGAACTCGCTCATTCTTTTTGTATCACTGAGTTACGAGTCGTAGGTGATAGTCAACTCATCCTTCGCCAAGTGCTCACTAAATATCGCACTCGCGATCCCAAACTCAAGCCATACCAAGAACTCACTGCTGCCTTTGCCAAACTGTTCGCCAAACTAATCTTTGTTCATGTCCCTCGTCATCAGAATATTCTCGCCGATGCCCTCGCCTCGTTGGCATCATCCATAAGGTTCCCTCTAGGAAGATGGTTTAAGTCCATTTCCATCTACAAATATGATGCTTCCTACGTAAATATCAAAGACAGGATAGCAAGGAAGATCCTACAGGAAGGTATCCTTGAAAAGAGGGAAATCATGTTGGCAGAGGCCGAAGAAGAACTGGCTGATGAAGAGAAACCATGGTTCTATGAAATTGTCAAATACTGCCAAGATCAGTCTTATCCTGAAGGGGCCACCACAGAGGACAAGAAAGCCATAAGAAGGGTGGCTCAGAAATATACTTTGGTTGGAGGTCTACTCTATAGGAGGAGCCTTACTGGTATTCTGTTAAGATGTCTTGGCGACGACGAGGTTTGGAAATGTGTAGAGGAGACGCACTCGGGTGTGTGCGGTGGCCACATGAATGGTCAGATGCTCGCCAAGAAGATCATTCGACAAGGCTTTTATTGGCCCACTATGGAAGAGGATTGTGCTGTCTATGTCCGTAGGTGTGTCAAGTGTCAACTTCACGCCGATAAAATTCATTCACCATCTTCCTCACTTCATCCAATATCCTCCCCATGGCCTTTCTCCATGTGGGCATTCGACATCATTGGTCCCCTAGGTGATCCCAATTCCCTCTCCAAGCAGAAATCTTTCATCCTTACTGCGACGGAATACTTCACCAAATGGGCCGAAGCCGAAGCTTACGCGGAAATCAAGGCATCAACAGTCTGCAAGTTCATCATGAAGAACATCCTCGCCAGATTCGGCATCCCAAGCACGATCGTCACCGACAATGGGCCACAATTCATTTCTCAGGACCTACAGGACCTCTGCAAAAGGTACGCAATTGCATTGCATCATTCATCGCCATATTACCCACAAGGTAACGGCCAAGCGGAGGCCACCAATAAAACATTGCTCAAAATCATTAAAAAAACCTGCGAGTCTAGTAAGTTTTCAGACTGGCCAGAAAAGCTTATCGAAGCCCTATGGGCCTATCGCACTTCAATCCGTACCCCCACCGGGCAGACTCCATTTGCCCTCACTTATGGTATGGAAGCGGTAGTCCCGTATGAGACTCTGATCCCTTCTCTCAGGGTACAATTGGACGAGGACTTTCCCCTCGACGATCATCGTAATTCACTCCTCGCCCAGTTGGAACTCTTGGATGAGAAGCGACTGGCCGCTGCCGAACACACGCGTGTGTATCAGAATAGACTCGCTCGCTTTTACCAAAAGAAAGTCGTTGAGAGAAAATTCAAAGTCGGTGAGATGGTCGTAAAAAGAATTTTTGTCAAACCTGGAGGGCCGCGTTCTAAGCTCCAACCCAATTCGGAAGGACCATTTGTAATTCAAGCCGTGTACCCTGGCAACGCCTACAAGCTAGTCAACGCCGAAGGGACCGAGTTATCCCACCCCTGGAATGGGCTTTATCTTAAAAAATACTACCCTTAGCACAAAATAAAAAAAAATGATGAAAAGATAAAAAACATCAAAAACAAAGAAATATTGAAAGCCACTAAAAATATGGAAAATTTGAAATGTCGATGCCTGGCAGTCACCATGTAGTTAAGTCCCTGCATCTAACCTTCATGTTAGGATATGACCCATTAAGGCTTGGTAGACACCGGGTCTTGGTTTGCCAGAACCGTGGAGACCCCTGTCCGGCCACGTCGGCCTATGCTCGCTCGAAGGAAGCTAACATGTGTTCACTTATGTATTTTATTCAAAAAAGTTGGCAGCATCACCTACGGTAGGGCCACACCTAGAAGATCTCCGGAAGCTGTAATCTTTATTCTTTTCTCTTCGACCAAATGAGACAGTCGGCGCCCTTAAAACGCTGAGCATGAGAAACCGAAACTCAAACCCCAAGGGTAAGAGTAGGATCCATTTCCTCGAGCATCGATCAGTGCACGAGAAGAGGGCTGTGTCCCCGCAGGCATACAAAAAGGGAGCCCACAAACGTCAAACGATTATATCTCCCTCACAAAAAGAAATACAAAGTCAAAATCAAGAGAAAAGCCTGGTCGTGACCGTGCCTGGTGCGATAAACGGAACCCCTCAAAGCAAAAGTCTGAATCCACAAAGGGGGGCGTGGAATGTAAATGCTCGAGATTTGGTCCGAAGTTGTCCGAAGGGAAAGAGTTAATGGGCCCTTATTCGCTCGCCGGGTTAACGGCTTTGCCAGTCCTCTTAGGAGGTTTATCCCCTACACTCTTCCTTCTCTCTCTAAAGATGAAGGTTCGATGGAGTTTCTGAAAGGTGAAAACTGCCCAGGGTCTGCGACCTTATTTTAATATACACATTTGGTTGCCTACTTTGAAAAGCAAAAGCTATCGCTGCGAAGGAGTCTCTGTGTTTCTGGCTGGTCAAGACCCCTGTTTACCACCTTGATGTCTTCTTGTTTAACCTCGGGCTTAGGCCAATGCAAGCGCGTCACCTATGGGTGCGACGGCGTCTGATTCCGGGTCAGCGTCGCGCGGTTGGTCGTTAGGGTTCCAGGGTGTTCCATCATATACCATCTAGAGTTGTGAGGAAATAGACTCGGGTCGGGCATATCTTTTACCTCAAACACCTTTTGGGTGAATCCCTGTGGTCGGAAGCAACTGGGAGCCTAAGCATGGCATGCCGGTATTGTCATCAGGGTAAGTCTTAGCCGACGGGATCATCATTCGAGGGGTCTAGAGCCCCAAATCAACCTAGATGTGCACTTAGGATACCTGGGAGGTTAGTAAGAAACTCCTGTTTTCACGAAGGTCAGGTACCATTTGGGTGCTTACCGGGCATTAGCAATAAAAAAATCGAAATGATAAAAGCACAAAAAAATGGAAAAGAGAAATGTACATATTTGCAAACAAAAAAATCTTTTTATGATAAAACAAAAAAATATCAAATATATAAAACAGAAAACAAATCAATTTTGCATGATTACATTTGCGTGTAGCATCTCACTTTTAATACCGCTTGCATTCGTGTGCTTGCCTGTCGCATTTATCATCACCGCATCTTTCCCTTGCCTTCGTTAAATAAAGGCTTGGCCCCTTGACCAGTTATCAAGGACAGTCACAGTGACCATTTGCTTATTGAGCAAGGGGCCAAGTCAGAACAGAAATTCTGATTTGTTTGTTTCAGTGATATGTGCAGAGATTCAGGCAACTGAAGCAAAGGTGAAAAATATACAAACCAAACCTTGTATTTTATTCCAAAAACCAAAAAAAAAATTACATCAAGTTCCGCCCTCTCTCTCTGCATCACTCGTCCCACTACTCTCCGGACAAAACACTCTCAAAGGTGCTACCCAACTACGAAAAGCGGTACTCCTACCGCTCTGTATTCCTCTTCCTATTCCCGCATCCCGGCGTTGATCCACGGAAGCAGCAGAGAAGCTACCAACACGAAAGCCACGCTCTCGTACTTTTCGGTAGTGCTCCTCACCATCTCTCAGCCACTGTTCAGCAAGACCAAGGCTGATTCGGAGTTCGAATAGTTGGGCCTCCATGGCCCTTCGTTCCTCCCTTTCAGCCAAACTGTTGGCTCTTTCTCTCTCTGCGTCTCTTTCTCTCTCTGCCCGTTCTCTCTCACGGTCTTCCCTCTCCAACTGGAGAGTGATCCTCAGTTCCATAGCATCCCTGGAAGAGTCGTCATCAGGATGACGCCGCAGTTCCCTCTCCAGTTCTGCTATCCTAGCCTCCTTCTGCGCAGCTTGGGCAAGCGCTTCTTCCGTCTCCTTTTCCTGCCGAGTGTACCATCTCAGATACGCGATAAGGCGTAAACCAAGAGAACTCAACGCTGAAACTTTTAACTATATACGGAGCATCCCTTCTGCCTCGTAGCACGCTGCGTGGCGTGAGCAAGTTGCT